>JABASD010000756.1:0-59428 GCA_019776165.1 Pogonognathellus flavescens | reverse complement strand
CCCCCCCCCCCCCCGCCCCCCAACTTTCAATGCTGGGCACGGGCCTGAATTTGCATGCATGTGAAATGTGCATTAAACACGACGATAATAATATTAACCATTGCTCACTGTACCAGTAGTACAAACCACTTGCACTTTTTCACTATAATGCGCAAGAAAATGCTATTGGCAAAAAAATTCTGATGTAAAATGTACAATTAAAAATTTAAACTTGGTCGTAATTTAAAATACTTTAAAATTATTAATGACGAATGACAAGTAATTATTACCTACACATCAGAGTCCATAATTGGAATTGCAGATAAGCACAATTTTATAAGTTCATCATTGAACTTGCCTACAAACAAAAAAACGGCCAAACAAAATTATAATACACAAATAGACAATCTGTAGCAGAACAGGATCAGATATTTGCTGCAGATTGCTGACGCTGTGAGTGTGTTTTCACAATTCAGATAATTTACAGTTTAAAGTGTGAATTATATTTATTACAAAGAAAGCAATGCCAGCATTTGTGTAATATTATATGATTTCGTTTGATTAAGGCGATTTTTATACGTGCACGCAGCAAACAGATGCAGCAGCTAAATCAGTCTCAGTCTCAAGTTGGTATAGCTATTGCTACAAAGCGTGATTGCAGTAAAATATTATGGTGCAATATATATATAAAGCATTAAAAGCATATATAAGTGAAAACAAGTACTTTATTGTGGCTTTGCTTAAAAATGTAAAGCAATACTTCGGCTAAACGCATATTATATTTAGCACACGTGGAATAACTTAATGTTTATATAAATTCAATTTTTTCTGAAGTTTATTTATTTATTTATCTCGAAATAATAAATGCATTATGGAGACAGTTGTATGCAGCAGCATGAAAAACTAGTTTCTGGATTTTCTTTACACTTTACAAAATACATTGTGTGTTTATAGCATTTATGAATAATTATTCATGCCATGAAAATAAAGAACAGAACTGTGTAGGCTATTGCTTGCAACAATGATTTATTCTCTTTACCATTTATAAATAAAACAGGTGACGGAACACGTTCAAATTTTACACTGGCTTTATGATTCCAATCCATTTGAAAACATTAAAAAACTGTTGATTACCCATTTTATTAAGTGAGGTACTTTAAAACGTATTTAGTTATGTTGTAGAGCTGAAAAGTAATTGTTAGAATTAATAGTGACTAGCTTTAATGTGTATTTTGCAGTTAGTAGGTAATTTGTAATTGCATGATAATAATATCAGTAACACGAACTTAATTCCAATTAGAATAACATTAAGTACTCATAGTAATATCGGTTGAAACTATATTTGTAACAATACATCATAAAATATTTATATGAATAGATTCCAAACCTGTACTTCCAACATTGGCAACTGTTTTGTTACATTTATATTATAACTTAATACAATATATTATTATATATGTAATTGTATAATAAAATCCGTACATAAAGTCCTCTAGACAAATTGTATATTATGACCTTGTTTATCTTCACACACACAATCATTAAATATTATAATTATTACCCTATCTTTCTTAAGTACAAATTATGCATTTTATAAATAGGTAATTACAAACCTGGTAAACAGTAAAATGTATACATTGGATTTGACAACGGTTAATAATGTAATCATTTGCAGGCTAATCAAATGGACGGAGTCTTAGGTTAGGTACACACATTCTATGAATATAATACTAAAGTTCCCATCCATTTAATCCGAGTATATGAAGCTTTATTAGCACCATCATAACAATATTTGGCAATGCTTCTTGGATTGTTACAAATCAATTTTATCTTTTTCCTACTAAAATAGTGACACTACAATTTAAGTCGCGTAACTATTTCAGGAGTATCAAATCAAACATAATAAGATCGTAAGAAACTTGTACTAAATTTGGAATTGCATGTGCTACAACGGAAATCATTAAGATCAATTATAAAACTAACTCATCACAATAACAAAAAAATATTTTGCAAAAGCAATCGAGCAAATAGCCCATATGAAGAAAAAATACATAAGCAAAAGTTCCAGTATTTGTTTGTAAATGAAGTAGGTACTAAAGAAATAAAAGTCAAGAAAAACTACACACAGAAAAACTGCATAAGTACGCAATTTTAAGCATACATAAAAATAAGCACCGTATGGAAAATCCATTGAGATTTCATTGAATGGACGAAAACAGTCATGAATTAGTCATGCTCTGCTTTTGTTTAAAAGAAAGAACAGAGAAGCTTTTTGGACTGTAATCCATTTGATTAGCCTGTGAATTACTCTGAAATGAATAAGATTATTACGTAGCTCCATACCTAAAATGTAGACTGTTATCTCTCGTTGCGCACTCTCAGTTCAATGACTCCCTTTAGATAACCGACAGAGAAGAGTAAAAACAGACTACTCTTTTGTTTCTGATAGAAAACATTTCTGTCTGAAGGACGGGATACGGAAGCGATTATAAGGAGCAGAGATTAACGTACACGTTCAATTTGTAAATTTATAAAATGTTTTTTTGCGCATTTTACCCATTCAATATAGAAAGAATTGGAAAACTTGGCTATTCAGTTTATGTATTTTTATTTGTTTATAATATTATATCTTCTAGGAAGGAACGCACAGGGAAGGGTAGGTTTTCTCTAGTTACCCTGTCTATTTGACCTACAATCGTCATCAGTGTAACAAAGTGTATATAGGCTTTTCCTAAATATAATTACGTAAATTTAAGATGGATCACCCTGTTTGGTGCCTTTGATGAATGTTTATGCCTTGCATTCGCACTTAAAACAATATTCTCACAATATTATTAAAAATTATCCATTGGCTCTGAAAAATTCGAAAAGAACTTGACTTTCCGTTAAGCTATTTTATATAAAACGTCTATTTATAATGTACATTCAACATTACGTATGATACATCTACGTGTCCAAACAAAGTACTTTGCATTCTGTTGCCTCAAGAAAACAATTCGGATATTATTCTCATTCTGGCAGGATTTCTACTCCATGTCTAAATTACTTGTGTAAGTATTGATAAATTCTGGTCATACTGTTTTATTTCAGTTATTTATACACTCAGTTTCGTATGAGAGAAAGTTAAGACATAAACGTGTGTTGTGAACTCTCTTGTGTGTGCAAAAGGCACAGTTTGTCATTCATTCATCACACGACATTGAAATTGTAAATGCTCTCGACTGGAGACATTCAAATCAGTGGATTTACAATTATAAGCCAATAACACAGAGCAGGCCAAAAACAAGGCTAAAATTGTAAAGATAGCAAATTCATTTTCTCATTAAATACAAGCCAGCTTCATTTTTTCTCGAATAATAAAAAATTATTTGATACTGCAATTTATGTGGTTGCAGTACATTGCAATTTAGGACAGATGAGGTTATCTGTGCTGAATTTTCAAGTATTAATCAACCCGTTCTATATTATTTTTTTCTGTGTATCATTGAAGAGTTAAAATAGTGGACATAATAAAAAGTAAGTACCTACTATTAGAAGTTTTTACTGGAATATTGGCTATTGATATATCCATTCATCTCAGTCTATCCAACGATCTAACAATAAGTTCGCTTACATGAAAAAATTGTAAGACAGAAAAATTCAAGTAAGTTTATTGCCATAACATAATAGGCGATTTCTCAGAAGAGAATGCGGCATTCAAAATTCATCTGACGGACTCAGATGAATCTTCTTGGTATGCATCATTTAAATATTATGTGCGCATTTTGTAAATGAGCGAAGTTGAAAATTCTGGGAAGTACTTATTACCGTCATTACCTAATTCATTAAATATATTATAGTAACCTACTAACTATCAATAACAATATTATTATAATACTCGAACACGTACACTTTATAACCTACATCAAAATAATGATGACGGTAGTTAACTGTGGTAATAATTCGTAAATAATTATTATTGCAGTATACCTAGAGTCTAGAGTATAGAGTATACTTCAAGAAAACTTTCGACATCATTATGATAATTGTTACAGTGGAATATTTAGATATTTTATATAATGGAAACATTATTGGATAATTTAGTTGAAAACTTGGATAAAACAGAAATTCGCATTTTCAAGTAGAGTAAAATTGAGACATTTTAACACGATTATGGAACACAGTCGAGAAAATTAAGTAGTAAGTAACAACAGTCATTAACATGAGGCCGATAAATTAATTACTTAATTAATTATTCAACAACTCACTAATGACGTTGCCTACTGAGAATAATTATTATTACAGAAATTCAGTATTCACAGGAATTATTGGAAAGAATGAAAGACATAGATAATATTATTGCAATAATAATAATGAAAACACTTTTAACGATTTATAGACTGGTATTTAAGATTAAGGAGACTTTGCCAATATTATTATGGCAACATAGTACATAGTAAGAATACAAAAAATATTTGCATAAAATAAGCAAGTCGGTATTGAAGAAAACATTACTTAATTAGACAGGATAGAAATTATCCATTCAAACAGTAAAGACATTTTCTTTTGTCCTTAACCTAAATAAAAACAACAACGGTTGTAAAAGGCTTATATAATATTTCCTATTTAAGTTGTTTTAACCTAAGTAAAATGCTGATTGCTGTATAATAAGTAATTGCGACTACAAACACCGTCTCATCAAGGTGATTTTTTTCCATACATATTCATTTGGTCACACAACTTTCACCTAATGATAATTGGATAGTACCTAATAGGAATAGGGTTTAGATTTTAGATTCCCTTATATTTTTCATCAAGAATGTTGCGAAGGATTCACACTGTGGCAGAATTGACAAGGCTACACCAAATTGCACCGTACAACTTGTTAAAAACAATTGATACATTGCAAAATTGAATTAAATGTGGCAAGATTTACATTATCGCAATATAAACAATACATTTCACTTTAAATGCTGGCAAGAACAATTAAAGTTAATTGTTTGTAAAACCGAATTTAAATGAGTCTGAGTTTTCTTTGGTAAGTACTTTAACCCTATTTTCTTTCTAAAATTACAACAACAAGGTTACCTTGTTACATTTATATTTTCTAGTACTTGCGTTACGTTTACGAAATGTAGCTGTAAATATTTCTTGACGTGGTATGTAAATACTCAACTAATATTTGAGAAAGTTTAAGAAGTTAGTAAATACTTATGTTTTAACATTATTACAAATTATGAAATACTTACAAAACTGTACGTTGTTCATGCGGCTAAAAATTTCCTTAGTTTATTTAACTTATTTACTTTCATCACTGAAACAGTCAGAGATTTCCCAATTTTGGAATCGCAGTATTACAGCGATTGTTTCTTAACTACGCCATAAGTACGAGCTAATGACAAGCTACCCACATGTATTATACTTATGTATATTTCAGAGCAATTAATGGACAGCAAACCACAATGTGCCCTATTTTGTTGAGCCATATTATTTTAGTACATTCCACCAAGCTAATTAGAACCACACTTAAAATCGTTTCTCTAGCCTGATTTGTGTTAAAAACCAATTAAATGGGAAGAAGAGCGATTCCCGAATTTACAAGGTACTCATCTTTAGTTAGTTTCTTTAGTATACTTCATACTTCGAGCGAGTTTTAATTTTTATGCAAATACGACTTCATCATTGAGCTCAAAAGCCACAGCTTAACCTTATTAATATCACGAATGAATGTAGAGTTAAAATATTACCCTAGAATATATCGAGATTGCAATTGTTTGTAACTAGTACGATTCAAACGATTAAATGCATTCATTGTATAATGCGCAACGTTAATTATTATACACAAATCAATGCAAATATCAAATTAATATCACATCTGGACTTATTAACCAGAATGTTTCATGTCCACTTTTACCATTGAAACTTTAAACTGGAATTCAAAGCATAAAAGCCCAGCAAAACATTCAACTGCGATTGTCTTCCGCTAAAAACACTCGATCTGTATTTTATAAATAGCATTGGATTATAATTTGTTTGCGTCACGCATGCATGAGCCTTAATAAAATTGAGTAAGTACACTAAACAAATATTCCTCTGTATTCTTCACCATAATATGGTAGTAGTATTAGGGCACTTTTTAATGTAGAAATTGTGAGCAACTTTCCAGTAAATAAACTGCGTTTCACTAATCCTTATTACCTCTGTTTGGTGTACATATAAATGAAATAAATGACTTGATACTTCTCAGAAGTTTTCACGGTTTCAGTAATTTACATTCCCTTCTTCACAGATACATAAAATATTGACAAAGTGTGTCTATCAGAAGTCTATTTCTTTGCATCTTTTTCCAAAATATTCTTACAATTACATTTCTTACAGCTAGATAGTTAGTAGTTAGTAATATTTTCTCTCTTCAGTAAATGCTACTCGTCTACAACTTGAGCAGCTTACATGGCTAGAAGGAGAGACACAGTTTCCGATCTCGAAGATCCCCCCATCCACCGTTACCTTTTTTTAATCGCATCTTTTTCCCAAAACGAACTTCTACCGTTAGATTGTCTGGAAATAATAATGACTGGTATTGTTTGATACCCTTGTCGATGGCTTGAGATGCAGCGGTAGGATCACATGTTTTTTTCTTATGATGAATACCACTGTAAAAAATCAAAAATAAATTACACATTAGAAAAGATTTAATTAGTTATTTACGTTTAACTATTCCGCCGAAAACTGTAATTAAAGTGTAACAGTCAGTAGTTCTTAAAATGACTTACCAATCACCGATATGAAAAATTCTGGGAGCTTTTGCGTAGAACACTGTTAGTGGAGCGTCTAAACAAGCATACGAAACTTGCAGCAAACTCCAGTCCCAGTTATAATCGTCATATTCGCAAAACGTGGGAGCACACTTTTTCATTTTGTCCCAGAGAGTTCGGTTGAAAGCCATGCCCATATTATGTTTGCTGGACACCCAGTTAGTTACAACCACCTACAAAATTATTCGCAAAATGTCAGCCTTTACTTGCAAATCGTTTGCACATATTAAAGGATTTCACTGTTGTCTAGAATTGTAAAATAATCACATGCAAGCATCAACACAGATACAATGAGATACTGCATAAAAATATGCACTCTTTACACGTGAAATGAGATTCGAGACAATAGAGAGTATTAAAAGGGTAGAAAAGCGTATTTTCGTTTTAAGCACAACTCAATGCTTATTCACCCAATAATCTTTTTACATAACTTTTAACACTCAAGACGTAGAATATGGGCCATGTGTGAGATCAGTCAACAACAGAACACCTTTAACTCCATTAGTTAACTTACAAGCAAAGAACCAAACCACAACACATGCATCATTTCCATACATACTGTAGGCACTTGCGCTTAAAAATATAAGGTTGAAACAATTAAATCAAAAATATTTATTAAATTATTTCATTCCACTACACCAAATATTGCAGTGCTAAAATAAATCGGCGCCCTAAGAGTGATTATAGTAAGCTCACAACTTTTATTTGCATCTAAACTTTTTTCTCGTATTTTTATTATACATTTCTTATTTAAATTACGATTCTATGAAAAACCATCGTTGCAAAATTTATTGAGAGAAAAAAATAAAACCGACAAAAAATAATATAAAACCATACTATGCAAAAACTTCCATTTAGCTGATGTCATAATATCTTACACAAGTATTTATATACGTATTCAATTCTTCAGCCTTTAATTCTCAAGTGCTGTGTAATAATTTAATTCTCCGTATGAGAAAATGATATAAACTCTGACACAAACAGCAAATTCAAATTCAGACAAAGAATTACAGGACAACAATTTCTAGACACACCGAGATAAAAACCGGTTCCTTTAGGGAACTCAAACAAACCAGCAACAAGGATTAACAATGCAAATTGAGCGAACATGATTAGAATGTTACATATAGATATGTAAGAAGGCGGGTAGCTGCTAGCTAATAGCTGTCACAAAACACACGTCACATGACACCACAACAAGAGGAACACACACAACACATCCCCATCCCCACTAATGCTACAGCAACAAATCCCATCGTTAAACAAACATGAAGAGGTTTACAACTTGTAAAACAATTATCACTCCAATGTTGAAAATACCAGATTGAGAACTAGATTCATTAAGACATTTAAAAATTGCATATTCGCAACAGAGTGATTCATCGTAGCACTAGTACTAGTGGTTCATCAACATTAATAATTAATGATGGTATTAAAAATATAACGCATTATTCGGTGGGATGTGAAATGCGCTCATATTTTAAAGAGTACGGTCAAGACATTTTTGTACTGCTTCATCTGTTTGCAAATTGCGAACCGTGCTATCATGGGATTACTCCCGAAAGTCCCAACAGGTTATAGGTACGGCAGGAGGAGAAGCAGATTAAGAAGCATAGAATGATAGAACTCGGGAAACCTGAGCGGCACTATTTTTCATCCAGCTGGAAACCATATGAATAGGATACAAGTAGGAAATCGGCCTCAGGATTACCGGAAGCTACAATCATAATTTATGTTTATGAATTAGTCACTTTTACCCTTCATCGTGTTTTCAACACTCTTTCTGAAGAACACTTTTAGTGAAGCTAATACATTTTGCTGTCTCACATTGGTAGGGCATCCGCTTATTATGGATTTATGTATTACGAGTTAATTCAACAAAGTTACCTACACGCTTTTATAATGTACTGTAATGACTCAACTGACTCTGTCATAGAAAATCCAATTAACTATTTAATATACTTAGCTAAATACAATTATAATTCGTTACGTTGTGGTCGTCACTACAAAAATAATTCACTGACTCCAGAGAAAACTGATAATCGTAAATCGTAACGATGTTACACTAAACACAAATCAAAATTTAATATGTATACTCATTACTCTCTTTTTACCCAGCAAAATTAAAATTGCAAATTATTTGTTTGTTAAGCTAATCAATTTGAAATTTGAAAATGACAGACGTACTAAGGCTTTAGAACATTTTATTAGGCTTATAAACAGTGGCCGTAATATTACGCTCTGAAATGGAAAGCAAACTAGTCTAATTGTAAGTAAAATATCTCTTTTAGTTTTGTGCATTAGTAAAGTAACTAAAGTTTATAAATACAAATCTGGGAAGCGTCAAGAAAAGTAATTTTCCGCGTTTTTAGAACTTTCTAAATTTAAACCAGTATGTGTTACAACTATAACTCTTTCATCAGCCGCATTGTTAGAAGACAAGCATTGTTGTTATTATGCTAGTGTTGGTTAGTAATTTTCCGTATAAACACAGACAATATCAATGCGCTTTTCAAAACTCAATAAGTATATAAAATTATTATATTAGTTTGTATGAATGTACCCTGGAGTGAGATGATCGAATGTTCCACGTCTTAAGGTAAGTTCCAAGAGCTAAGAGATTACAGCCGTGGCATAGATTCCTTATCATTGCCGTCTCCATGAGATTTAGCACCCACAAAAAGTCTGGAGTAACGTAGTGGTCCTCTTCGAGAAACCCTATAACACCTATTGATTCCAAAAATAATTAATTCGACATTCATAAGTATATTCACACACAATTCCATTAGACCAACAAAAATACGCTAAACTTACATAATTAAAAAAATGTTTATGGAGCTTACCCGTATAATTTTTCAGCACATGTATCTTTTCATAAACAAAATTAGCTTTCCACCACCAATGGTGTTTTGTTTGAGTGTACCTTGCCTCCCTATAATGACCATGAACGTCAGGATGGGCAGAATTCCTGCATTTAATCTCTCGAGCTCTATAACAAATAGTAAGGAAACTTTGTACATACATACGACACAATCGACTTGTTAATATAAATTATAATATCAGATTGATAACTGATAACAAAACCAATCATGCAAAGATCTTGCACTGATTATGAGTTGGCATGGCAAAATCAAACACATACAAATTTTCTTACTTGGCAGGAGAAATATCTCTAGGACAATCATCCGGTGTTTGTCCTGGAAATTTCTTCGGATTGAGCTGGATGGAGTGAGGATAGAAAATTTGCATTACTCGCGTAAAATCGATATTTCGAATGGCCTCGTTCAACTGCGGCACGTACAAGTCGTGCGAAAATATCACAAGAGAGTTTTCAATATTTTGCACTCGGGACAGACTCTCAATAAGTAGACTAAGGTACTCAACTCGCGAGTGAACTTGGATGACGAGAACATAAGTACCTTCGTTTACAGCGCCAAACTTTTCCACGTTGTAGATTTTCTGTAAATTATGAATCTACATCAGTAATTTCATTTCAAGTTCATTGATAATTAATGTCCTCAGTATAGTTTATACATTTTACGAGATTTTATAATTGTTTCCTGCTGACACGTACGTAACGAAGGCTTATATTCAGCATTTTTATTTACAACACATCAAAAAGTGTTGTCGTGTTGTATCTTAAATAGTAACATTAAACATACTTCATCTTTTACGGGATTTTTTGTTCATAATAAATATTAAATAAATAAATAATATAATCTACATGTATTTACATATTATATATGACCAGACCACCTTGTCTTTTTCGATATACAAAGTTTATGAAAACATTATAATAGTTAAAATTAGTTAGAAACCGTAAACACACCACTTTAACAAGGCATAACGTATTAGGTAATTTTAAAATACTAACACGTTCGTAGTGTGCAATGTTGGCCGGGTTAAATAAAAAGATATGTCTGTGCGTGTGTAAAACTTTGAAAAGCCTAATAAAACAAGGGTCGTTAGAGATGCAAAGATTTATTAACATACTATTACCGCATTGCTATTTCAAGTTGATACGTGGAGTAGTTTGTACTCGAGGTCTTATGCTATCATATGAAAGAATTTACATAAAATCTTTCTTATTGTGACATTATTGTGTCTGTAGAGACACCAGTCACGACTCAACAATCACGTTAGCTATACTTCAGATTCACACTGTTTCGATGCTTAAAATTTCTGGCAAGTGCATTCAATGCACATTTAACAATATGAGAGTGTAGTTGTAATTTTTAAAAATAGCTCACCTGTTCTTCATTTTGCAATTGTATTTGTTTAGAAATCTCTTCAATTTCTTCTGCCTTGAGCATTCTTGGCTCCGGTAAATTGATAAACGCCGGAGTGCCAAGTCGTCCATGTTCGCTTCCCCCACCGTTTCCATTCGAGCTTGCAGCAGAATTTATTTTCTTTCTTATGTGAGACTCTGCCAAGTCTGAGAGACTTTTCCCATCGGTACTACATATTTCAACAAAATAAACGATGATGATATAATTAAATGAATTTTTAAAGTCTCCAACATTAAATTCTTATACCAAACCTTTATTGATTGAAAAATTAATCAAATGCATTTGATGTACGGGGAAAATATCAAAAGTAATAAGGAAAAACACAAAAGAAAAGCTGTAGTAAAATCTCACGAGCTCAAAAATTAATACGCCAAACTACTTCACTGTAATCTCAACTTTATCGCTCGTACTGTAATACGTGCTGTGAATTTAATTAATGACGATACCAACTCTATCTCATATTCACACCACAAATAGAAGTTGGCCAGGAATTAATTATACAGCCATGAGAATTCCTGGTAGGTCATCTTATGTAATTAAATACTTGTAATTAATCTCTAAACAATGGTAGTTGTAACTACTGACTGATACAATGTTAATACGTATCTTAATCCATGCTCCATATAACTTTATATATATTATTTCATTGCGTAATTTTTGCCTCTCTGCTAGTAAAATTCATTGTTGAATTTACTAGATAGAGAGCTTGAGCTCTGAGTTTCAACATTTTCTATAACCGAAATTGGGTAAGAGGATGTAATTAATTTGAATTGAAATTGAAGTATTTAGGAATCTATTGTTGGAGATGAAATATTTTGTAAACAATGTTCTGGCACTTCTACATTCGAAAGGCAATACCATCCACTTTATAATTACATTAGTCTCAGAATTAAAATATTTCTATGTTCATTTTATGAGAAAAGGAAGTCTTCCCTGGAATTTCAAACGTTGGTATAGTTTATAAAAAGAGCACATCTGAAAGTAATTTATAGACTGACTACAACTTTATTTTTAGCGTTTTGCTACTCCACATTTTATTCATCCCTTTGTTGCATCATCATCATTCAAAATTGGCAATGTAAATTGAAATTAATTGGTAAGCATATCTATTAGCTTGTTGTCGTGTTTTAGTAGATCGTAAATTGTTTTGCCTAGACACGATTCCTCCAAACATTATGAGATGTCTTGTCTTGTAGTGCCTGATTGACTAGACTAAAATCCTTCCTTAATCTCAACTAGTACATAATGGTTTAAATGTAAACTAACTATGGCATTAAAAGCTGAATAAATGCACTTCAAAAAAAAATCATTTCGCTTACCTTTTCTCCGCCGAGCTGACTCTAAGATTTATATAAGTATGAAGCCAAACAAGAGTGATGACGAAGAAGAAGACAATGGTCTTGCCACTTTTACTGCAACGAAACATGGGTAAGTTGGTCATTGGGCCAATCTTAGTCCCATTGGCTACAGTAGCAATGATTTGTAGTATTCGTCTCACAAATAGAGATGAAATTCATCAACAAAACTTGAATCATTGGGTCAACTTCTGGACTTTCCACGAAAATGTTAAACACATTGGACAACAAAACTAATGTAAGCTCACTTTATATTTAAACAACGGAAGGTTGAGTTATTCCTAGATAATATGAGAGAAAATCACATGTCAAATAATTTTATATCTACTAATATTAAATACAACAATAACTAATAACTACTTTTACATATTTCAATCGAATTCAATGTTTTATTCATCGTTTGAAAAATTAACCTAGCTATATTGTCAAGACTAACGCAATATGAAAGAAAACAGTCCACATTATTAAACGACCGGAAATGTGACATTCAACATTCATAATCAAATGCAATTTACGAACGAAATAATTCGTAAAATGATTTAACCGTTCAAAGGTAGCAACCCTCCTATTGAAAATTGCCTAATTATTAAACATTGAAATAAGAAATATATTATAAGGAAAATTAAATAAAAATGTTAAAAAACCACAGTTTAGAATCAAAACTGCCAAAATTAAATCTAATAATAAACTTGGTGATTTTAAGCAAGCTGTCAGCTGTCAATTGTCAACTCCACATTTTCTACACATTCAAACATCAAAAGCAAATTCCATATCATTTCGATATAAACTTATTTGTTGAAAACATAAACATTATTAATGATACAGATAATCCGTACTTATTAGAATGAATGAAATGGATTCGATTGAAACAGTTTATGATCAATGACAATTAATTCCACCACCCACACTCAACATTTAGTATCTATTACTACTACTATTATATCTATCTACTTATTAAGTTAGATTCATTCAACATTCAACATTAAAGATATATTTGAGCACTCACGTAAAGTCAACACACAATTATTAGCTGTTTAAAAAAATCATCGTCAACTGCACTTCCCCGTCTTCTCGGTCGGTGTTTAATTTGGGGGACACGGGGATGGTGAAGAATGTGATTGTTGTTGGTGGTGGTGCAATTACGGACTGGATGTTTTCGGACTGGAAATTATTGACGGACGTAAGAAGTTGCTGACTTTAGGAAAGTGCATGATGGTCCCCCATACGTTAATAAAAGTTAACACAACACCATGTTTATTTATTTGCGATCGATTGATACTAATCACAAATCACCAAGATGTTGTTCTTAAGTCTTCTTTCTTTAAGTTGTGCCCCATTCTTCATCTCTGTGTCACAGTTCTTTATTCTGATTGACGAATGATGGGGTGTATTCAATTCATCTGTGTGTGAGATGTCAGACAAAATGAGTTACTTACTTGGCGTAATTATTAGTTCCTTGAGCCTCTTTTTTGTTTGAATCGAGAGCTGCAGTAATCCATAGTTTCAAGGTACACCGAAACTGAAGCTTGGAGATTCTCACGTTTCACAAGACCGCCTCTCTTAACTTAACTTCGCAACTAACTCACTTTGTGACTGACCAAAACTAACTAAACCAGACTTTACCCTAACTACTTTAACTAGACTACTATTCCTCGTATGCACTAACTGCTCAAACCAATCCTCGACGTCTACAACAAGCGCAAGCTCTCTATCTGCAATGCCTTTAAACCAACACAACAGCTTTTCATTTCAGCCTATATAATCATTCTAATATTCCTCATCTCCTTCCTTCTCCCATTATTGCATTATTAAATAAATACCCAAACCAAACCACCACTACTACTACTACTAACACTAACAATGCCAAAACTCCTTGTCTACATTGTATTGTGTATGTCCTGCCAAATATTTCAGGAATTGTATTCTTTTGTTGCTCATTTCACTAATAACAATAATAATGATGAATATTTGATGTTCATCCTCTATAGGTATATAAATATAGTTCCACTTCCAATTATAGATTCATCCTTTCCACATTCAACGACTGTCAAATTGGAGTAGATTATAAAGAGTGGTATATTTCATGGTATTTAGTAGAGGTGGCAACGAGCCGATTTTTTCACGCTCAGCTCCAACTCGGCTCGATAATGGTCGGCTCGAACTCGACTTAACTTTAAAAATTCGTGCTCAGCTCGAACTCGTCTCGAATCTGCTCGAACCTGCTCGAATCGGCTCGAATCTGCTCGAAAAGAATTTACTTGGGATTTTGCATATTTTTATTATAAAACTGCCTCTTACCGACTCAAATTGCATTAGAATACAATAATATTATACAAATTAATATTGATATCGATTTGAAGATCGCTCGAACTTTGCTCCAACTTTGCTCGAACTCTGCTGGAATCCGTTCGAACTCGGCTCGAAAATTGTGCAAGAAATCCTGCTCGAACTCGGCTCGGTTCGTTGCCACCTCTAGTATTTAGTGAATTTATTATAAGAATATAAAATATTTTATAAATATTATAAAATATTATATTTATTACGATTATTTAAATATTAATTTTACAACATGATTATCATGTAATAAAAGCAGTAACCTTACCACATCATTATTAAAGTAAAAATGCAGAAGCATATAAAGTAAAGAAGATTAAACTGTACACATCGTTCTTGGCTAGCCCAGGCTGAATAATATTAGTGAAACACGAAATAATATTATTTTTCCTCATGTCTCGTTCCACTGAGCTGAGACGAGTTCTGTTTCTGTTCTTCTACTGGCTTGGCTGAAGGCAAATACATGTTAGATCGTTAGATTCTACACATTACATGCAAACGACACAAATGCTAAACAGATGAGACTTCAAATGTTGTAGGATTAGTTACCTACATAGATTATATAAGCTGCATATAATTTCTTTAGCATTCTCTGGCTACGAATACGAGTAGTAAAACCTTGGATTCAACAGTAATTACACAGGTAAAAATTGGATTAAACCAGACTGGACCGGAATCCACTTTCACTTAGATATACCAACATATAAAAGTCAATGTAAATGTGACACCGTATAGCAGGCCATCGTATTTGTAAATTTTGCAGGGTCTACAAATCATATCAAGCAAGAAAGAATAACTTTCATCATGTATACGATAACCACAAAGTCACAGAGTAAATCTACTATAAAAAATTGTTCAATATTGCATTCCTATCTGTATAGGATACCGAATAAAAATCCGGAAAAGGTTTTGTCTTTATATTCAATGGTTGTAGGACAAGTGTGACAAGTCCCATGTTTGGTGTTTAATATTCTGTGAACTGAACTAACAACAGTTAAGAATTGCGATGGGTATCCATACGCGATACGCATCAATTGAAAGAGGATGCGAGAGGCTTGAAATATTCATAAGGAAAGCTTCGTTTTAATTTGTTGTTTGTGGAAAGAATCTCTATGCAGATATTTATTCATGTACCGATTGTTAAACCACAAACCACAATCCCTGTTTTCGACTACTGTATTAATGCATAGTTAAAATTTAGAAGGAGAAGTATATAAACTGAGTATAGGTCAAATGTATCCATTTATCAAATTATATGACTAGCGACACACTATGAAGTTGATGGTAGCACATTGAAACAGAAGAAGTTCAAGTTGTACTGAAAATTAGTTTTTTCATTTCTTGGGTCTTTGTTGTAAAATAGTTGTCTCAGTCTCAGGTTTTGGGTTTATGCATACAATAAGCATTTTTAAAAATTATATTATGAGATGTTAAAAAATCGTGAATGATTGCATACGATTTAGTTAATTTTCATTTCTATGAAGTTTTATTCAATTTTGTTGACTCTTTTGTGGCTACTTTACAATTAGGGTACATATCAATTTACAATCTTGTGGTACACAACCTCATAGAAACAAAAAATACAAAACAATACATTTAATGAAACTGTTTTGAAATACAGAGTGTAAACAAGTTTACACATTACATGAATATAGTCATAATATTATGAGCAAGTAATATGCACATATACAAAATGGGTTTTATTGCACATTCTTCTGAAACCTTTCAAAAGAATTAATATTTTCAGTTTCCATCCCATCTATACAACTACCAGCACGACGCCGCAAACACACCAGACATGTCATATCATCATTACAAAATTAACATTTGTTTTCTAAACTAGAAAATGCGATATTTCTATAATAATTATGCACTTCTCGAGTACACGGGTGATAATTTTTATCTTTGGCAAGCAGGACACGAGCAGTAATACATATCCCTTACCATTACATTACTACTGGATTAACTTAAATTTTATCAGAGGTATAAAATAATAATTATCAAGTTACGTACACTATTTACTACAACTCGAGCTAATTGACAGTTAAAAATATACAAACATATTTCATTAAACTATACAATTAATTTGTCGATATATACATTTAATGTCAATTGTCTGTTCTTCTATTCTTTTTAAACTTCTTAAGGTACTTTGTACGTTACAAACAGAGTAGGTATGACAAGGTATAATAATAATAATAATAATATAGCAGTACATAATAATGTGTCGACGTACTTTCTCCATTATATATTATAATAATTGTTAATATAGTTACATGGTAATACATACATTTACTTCACTTGGTTAGTTTCGATTAAAAACTCATTCACATTCACGATAAAAACTGTGTGCTTTCTGCTCTTTGTATATCTATTAATTATCTTCATCTACCTACAGTAAAGTTCCATAACACGCTACTACTTCCTCAATTGTCATGAAATGGGTTTACCTAATTTATAAAATTTATTTTATAAGATAATAGGTTTGTTTGATACGCTAGAGATTTAAATTTAGGCCATATTAATATAATTGATAACGTAAAAATATTGTACTTGTATCTTAATTTGAACTAAAAATTTGTAAAACCTATCAACAGTATATAATATTATAATGCAATAAATAATTTTTATGTAATAAGAGCAACAAGTTACTATGAGTCATTTAGAGCATTAAAAAAAATTAATAGTAGGTTAGCATTATTACAACTAAAATAACTTGATCTTAATTTTCTTAACATATTGTATACAATGAAATTGTGACAAAGAGAAGAATCATACAATTGGAACTTTACGGTAAGTATTTTCCATAATCAACAACGATGAGACGTGGGATGGTCCGTCTGCACACAACTTTAAAACAATATGTACAGGTATGAGGTTTTACAGGCAAAAATGGTAAAAATGCAGGCGACACAAATGTTGAGTAAGTGGGAAATAAGTAGAATGCCACAAATAATTGGAAATGATAAAAATTGGCAACTTGAAATGTAGTTCCAAGTATTCAACCGGGCTGATCCACTTAAAAACATTTTAGCTGATAGTTACAACTTACAACAATTGGGCAGACCTGACTAGAGGATCTACATTATAATATAATACTTACATTCTCGTAGAATGTGTTTTTATAAACCATTACATGCATTTTTACCATTTGGAAGGTTTTAAACATATTAAGTATATTTTACCGCAGGTGGTTAGTAAAAAATGAGAAGAAAAGTTTTAGTTATGGTACTTGTGTTCATTACAGCGTGGCTATCGGAAGTAAATGATTTTACACACCTGGTTACAATTAAAATGAATTAATTACAAATTGCATTAGGTAACTTAATGCGCCGCAATAAAATTCCCCATCAACCATGTACACATCGTGGATAAAAGAACGCTTTGGAGAAGTGCAGGCGAACTCAAATACTGGGCTCCAGACCCTCCAGTTAATTGTGGTGTTCCTGAAAAGTTATGAAAGAAATTTATTATTGATGACTGATTGAATTTGTAAGCAATTATTTATTTGCAGTTGACATAGTATTCCTGTAGCAGTTTGACGCTAACGTTCAGAAAAGTTGTGTATGAGCATTGACGTATGCATTGAATTTTGAATTGCTATATTAGTTGAATTAAGAGACAATGTAATAAAAATAGATAAAAAAATTCTCCCATTGATATGCGAAGTCACAGGCTTAAATTTACACATTCATAATCCTTGAATACTTAGAAGTACTTGACAATCTTTGTGTGTCAATATGTAAATCAACATCAATTCAGAATGAATGCAATAATGTAATTTAGTTTCATTGAGACAACATTATTCTGCTTTACGATTGACAAGTAATGTATTAAAAACACGACACAAAACTTTGGAATGAAACTATAAACATTTCAATTCAAAGACACTAGCATCCTTCACGACATCGATTTTTGTCAATCAATTGCTGACAATAGTAGTAAAAGCGTACATTTTTCTTTGTAAGCATTTTATTGAGAAACTTATTTACCCTATCCTATTGTATAGTTGACTTTTTTGTTGACCCTACAAAAAATAGATTTTCAAACGACTCTCAATCATGTCTATCATCACTTTCATTACTCCCTGTGTAAATAGACTTCATGTACGACTGCAATAAACTGAATGCATGCATGCATTGGCAATAAAACTGGTTCTTGTTTCTATTTATATAAACTGCTATTTCATTTCGATAACATTCATCAAACAGAACCTAGGTATATATTTAAATGCTTATGCACATCAAAAACTGTTAAAAAGAAATTATCTAAATGATGCTATCTCACACTAATGGTCTAATTGCATAAGATATGAACAACAAGCAAGAGCAACAACCGCTACAAAAAGAAGAGCAATAATTTGGATGGGTGTAAAATAAATATTTCATATTTGTGATGTTGCAGCAACTGTTGCAGTCACATGTAAAAGCCAGCAGAATATAGTTATGAATTTCCTTTTGAAATAACAGAGTATTTCTGATTATACTATTTAGTAAAAAAGTAGTATGTGCAAAACAAACCAATTTCTGTATAGAATTTGTGTGTATGCACTTTTATACTTAGGTATGAGAGGATGCCGGCCTAACGTTTAATAATCATGCAATTTTGGCCTACATACTGTAATTCCTCATAAAAGATTGCACATGTTATTCTATGTGAAATGTCAATAAGAAATATGGCGAATTCCCACATCTGGAAATTGAATGATGTATTTTTTATATTCTGAAACGGATACTTAATGACACTTACTTTTTGAATCCACAATCTGTTGTGATGGTCTTCTAGTGGAACAAGTTCTATAGCTGAGCTTCGTCTTTCTTCTGACGGGATTTTGAACTCCGGGAATGTCCAGACTTGGCCTTCCAATTTCTCTACCATTAAGTAGGCGGTCAAAATCTTGTTCAATTCGATCTGCTACTGGCCCTGTAATAATAATGAAATACAATCATGAATAAAAAACCTTGACATTTTATTTATTTCAATTCAATACTAAGTCCATGGACATAAACTTCATGCTACCGTTGTAGTTTTCTACAGCCTTTTATTGCAAGCATGATTCTGCAAAAGTAGTATGAATCATTCTATTGTACATGTACGGGAAAGGAATTTTGTAATAAAGATACAGATAAATCATAAAGTCCAAATATGTCCTAACAGGATTCTCTAATAGTAAAAGTCCTGAATATTACGGATACGAACGACAGGACAATGTATTAAATAACATTAACACGTGGCAGCAGACTTACAACTACTAACTGGTTTACAATTTAATTTGTTTTGTTAGGTATATAGTAGATATTGTAAAAAGTCTTATGAATAAATTCAATTCACCTCTAAAATGGAATAATACTTGAATACAGTCCCCATCATAAACATCCTTTGTCTGACGATTGTCATACGTCAACATCCATTCAGGTACTCCAAGGACTTTGCGTACATCGTTGATAAATTCCTCTCTATAAAAAATACAATTTGTAGATATTCCATTTTTGGGCATTTCGTGCATTTGCTTTTATCGTGTATTCTTACAAATTAAAGTCGTTCTGCTTCCTTATATTTGCATATTTAATTATGTCTTTGTCAGGTTCAATGTTGGCACAGGCAAGACGCTCAATAGCTCGGTTTGGTGCGTGAATAATTAAAGATCTGCCCAATACGGACGCAGGACCACCTATTTAATTCGTTAACAATGTTAAGTTCAAATTAAATAAATTACATTGTAACAATGCAGCAAAATCGAAATTATGATACAAACGGCATATTACTCAATGGCAAGTTAATATCGATTTTGACATGTTTATTTTCTCCAATGCTAATTGGTCCAAGTCGCCCCGATATATCACCAACATCACAACGTAAAGGCGTCTCGGGAGAGCATTCTTGAGTGTAGAACTCCACCTTTGTCATTAATATAAACACAGTGTAATTAGAAATGTCTTAAAGCGTTTTACCAAACGCAGAATTTATGCATTTTCATTTCTTACATTGTTTGGATCTGCAAGATGTACAAAATATGGGTTCCAACGATATCCAGCAGCAACGCATCTGTGAGACAAAGATTTGACCGCCGCGTCATGAGCAATTCGGTTGACGAACACAGACCAGTTATGTGTTCTTGTCTAAATTAATTCATAAGATGTACATTTTAATGTTGGTAAGCACTTCTCACAGAATCAAATACATTATTGAAATTATTATTTTTTAATTTTCTTACCGCATTTCGATTAACCTGTCCTGGATATTTTAAGTTCACTTCAATTGCTGTATCGCTCAAACTTCCATCGTTATAAACAAGTTGTGTCTGTGGATTGGCACATAACAAAAATTAAAATACGGCATTAATTTGCATTATTGCGAGTGAAGATATCAATATTCATTGTGTTTTCAACATACGAATCGAATATATCCCCAGGCGTATCCCTCTGGATGATGGAATGAAGCTATGGCTCTGAATTCTGCAGCTTCTGAAGGACTGTAGCCTCTAACTAAATCAGCACAAGCATAACGCGTGCCTCTGTCACGTTTGTGAACAACAATCGAACGACCGATGATGGAATGCGGAGCAATCAGTTCCATATTTGTGTCATTGTATTCCCGTTCAAATTCATAAACATCCCGGAGTTTGTCGAATTTCCCACTTAAGTCTCCAACTTCATACTGATCTGGAGAACCTTTCAAAGGAGGTTTGGTAACATTAAATGGGTTGAAATGTCCTCCAACAGCGTGATCCGAGCAGGGCTGTTGTCTTTCAATCGGAATAGAAGTCTAAAAAAGATAATTATCAATCATTTTAATCACAGTAAATAATCATGTCAAACATTTAGTCACAAAACAAGTGTAGATGTGTAGAATAGAAGAATACAATAGAAATCTGTTCACAACTACAACGTATTGTCTCATCATACACATCCTATGAGGTTATAAACTGCAATAATATTTAGCTACCTATTGTACCGTTGTATCCCAGTCCCAATACGCGAACTAAACTACGCAACTTAATTTTTTAAAAACATATTGATGTTTTCTGACTTTGGCAAATGAGCAAAATACCATTACCGATGAATATTGCTGATTAATGGCTATTAATATTAATTACTTGGCCTTGTTTGTATTGTTAGGACAAAGCGGATCTTAATAAAAAAATTGAACTGTTGTGTCCTCTTCACTTGCTTGCTGTAATAGTTTCAACAAAACAAACATACCTACTGTAATATGTAAATCGGACATGTGTACCATATTATACAGATACGAAGATACATTTAGATAATAGTAGCTGCACAACTCTGCAATAATGTGAACTACAAAGGTCAGTAATTTATTATACTGTATTACATTATCCGGTAACATAATTTTCAATCAATCTGTCTACTTGCATTTTACATATCTCAATAATAAGTATTAAAACAGTACCTAGGTATGTGAAGTGTGTAACTACTATCACTATCTTATTTAATTAAGCGTTATCATATTATGAACTCTTTGGCAAGAATCACAAAGCGTTCACGATCATCCATCCATGTCAGATGTATTAACACCCAATGTTAACAAAGACGCATAAGAGTCTTACAACAAGAAGGGTACCTATGTTGCAACAAAGAATTGCTAGAGTCAAAGATTGACTTTGAAATGATAGCAAAAAATTATATTGCAGGTATTTAAAGTTCAACGTACATCCCCTACACCAATATATTGCGATAATAATATTTTCTATGTTTGTAAATTGTGTTGGATAATAAATGCATGAGAAGAAGAATAATGTGTACCTGATGAACATGATAATTCTGCACAATTCCCCCAAGGCCTTTGAGCATCACGGAAGTCTTGACTGGTGAAAAAGGCGTTTCCTGTATGAATTCTAACTTGCCGGTTACACCAACCTTCTCTCCATTTCCAAACCAATCTTTGGCCACGACTTTCACTCGGTAAACACGTTGAATCCTTTGTAAATTGATAATTAGATTTTAGAATTAGATAATTACATTATTAAACAGAAAAACATTTCTCCTTATCAAAAATGTGACATTTTACCGATTTGCCACTTTCCAATTAACAGGAATTGATAAACCATTTTTAACTTAATGAATAATGAATAAAAAATAATATTCATGTAACGCTTTTAGTATTGTTATGTAGACAAAAGAACCACTTACTTGACACAAGCTAATCGGTCACCTCGATGAATTGGATGAATGTCATCGGTAATAACAACAGCCTTTCCAATAATACCATGGCGCCCAGAAAGAGGTAGATTTACATCCGTGAAGAATCGTTTCGTATATACAACTTGACTCTTGGTCCCGGAAACTGTCAGTCGTTGAAGTCTCGTGCTAACATCGCCTAGTTCACAACGGAATGGACTAGAAGGACCGCAATCTGAATACCCGCGAGATTCCGTGCTCACCTAAGAAAATTATCGTTGTGATGAATAAGGAAATGTTGATACGCCCAGCCCAATAATATTAAACTTACTCTGTATGGGTTAAAGTGAGATCCAGCACTCATGCAACGATTACGCCAATCGTAGTAATCTTTATTGATTTCCCCTGAATGAATAGACCACTTATGATCCAACGTATTGTTTTTGGCACCGTCACTGTAGTGAAGTCCGTCGATGAAAATGCTGAAAAATACAACAATGAAGATAAATATCTTCTCGTTTCCTACCATCATAATGCAGGTTTAAGCGAAACCCAATAGATCATAATAAGATGTTGTGTTTGCAAAGATGACATGATTGCTCAATATTGTTATAGATCACAGATTTTCGTGCACGATTCATTTAAATTACAGTCTACTTTCTTACGATGTCTTTATCTTGTTCCGAATATCACTAATCATATTATTGTAAACCGAAAATAATTGCCTTAAATTGGCTAAATCAAATTTCTTTTTACAGAGAAAATTTTACATGTATTTAAATTTGAAAGCAACACAATGTAATTTCCAATAATATTCCAAGCTCTATTAACATCAGGCAAGTATTTAAATACGTGTCGAATAGTTTTAGGTTTAGAAAAATATTGTCAGCAGTTTTGAAATTTTAATATTGTGCATAATTTGATGTTGATGTTTGGTATACATGTTTTACTTTTTGATTCGTGAAAATAGATCAATGAAATTAAAAATGGGTACCTATTGTATTAAAAGCCGTATTAATAATCATATTAAGTAAATTAATGGTGTCATAAATGTTATTCATATTCAACAACGTTGACTGAATTATTAATCATGAGATCGTGACTCTATTACTGCGTCGACATTCGCCTCTGCAAAGTCTATTGTGGGAACAATTTATATTGCAAACACATATTGTTTGCTTGAAAGCATGTGAAAATTACACACTAGATACATAAAGCCAAGCGTATCATTATCAAAATGTGTAATACGTCAACACATTATTTCTATACTATAAAATACTTCTAAAACATTATCTTCGAACGTCTACGAACATCTACGAGTGGACTAAATGTACAGTAACAAAGGTGCGACCCCAACATGTTATGCCAATATAATATTATTTTACAGTTTTAATGGTGAATGCATTGAGCTTGAGATAAAATTCAACGTTGTAGTTGCAAAATCTGACAAAAATATTACCACATTATTCCAAAAAAACATCATAATAATATTATTACTGTCCATGCAGAGCATTTCTGTAGAAATATTTCTATTTACTTCTGTAATGAATTTTCTCCGAAACCACTGTGTTATATAATCTTACAATAAATAGTTGTCTCACTCAATGTTTTTTCTACCTATAAATTCATACTACTTTGAATATATGAACGTAATACTGCTGTAAAATACAATTCAACGTACTAGTACCAAAATAGAATTTGTACACTTAAAATGTGTACTCAATTTATGCAAATCACCATTATACACGTGAATAAGTCCTGGCGTCCCACACGAATTTTTTAAACACATTGCCAGCCAAATAAAGACCTGAATTCTTCAATAATAATTTACTATGCTCATAATTATAATATAGCTATACCAATTATAAGCATTTCCAATCGAATATTTTTGAATTGAATAAAACGTAGGTGAACGCATGGAATATTATAATGAGCAAGGATTTAAACAATGATTGATGGGTAATTGGACATAATACGTATTAAACTGTAGAGACACTTAGTTCGTTCGTCCTATTAATCCTATATGGCAAAACTATTATTATTCTCCAATAAGCGACATGACTCCATGATATTACCACGGCCGTATATTACAATGCAACGCACCTTTATTAACTACAGTGTTTATTGCGTATAATAATTCTTGAGTCTCAGGCAACTTGAGACAGTTGCAATTTGTGTAGGTACCTTTCGTAATTAAGTTACAGTAAGTTGGTTGTGCATGTTAGTTGTGTTTTATGAAGTGTAGTAAAATAAAATCATTATCCTGTCTGTGTTGGTGCAAAGTTGTAATGAGTAATTGAAGATTTCTTTGTTAAAACAAGGACATGACTTGTATACAACGTAGGCAGTTGCTACAGTTTTAGATCTAGATACAAGTTCCCATTGTTTTACCGTAGAGGCGACTCTGATTGAACCCTCCTCCTCTTCTCACTATCACTTCAATAATATTGACAATAATAATGCTGTGAATCATAAAATAAATACAAGGGTAATTTCATTACCACGTAATTCTCATTTGTAGCGACTAGTAACAATGCATAGTTTAATTTTCAAAGCTTTAGCTTCGAGCTAAACACTTATCTGTAATAATAGTTCAGCGCTGTAATACTGCACTGTGAGTGTTTTGTGTGTGAACAAAGAAAATTAATTATTCAATTGTACAGTCAAATTAGAGTTGTTTTAGAAGATTTGCAATAATTAGTAGTAGCAAGCAAGGCATAATTAAAGGTTGTTACTGCGTGTTGGGTAATTCGAACTTAACTGGCGTGCATAATATTATAAATGCGTATAATTAGTAGCAAAAGGACATACCTGGTTTCAGAGAAAGGGTTGTTGGCTTCTTGCAAGAAATACATAGAGCCAACCAATGGGTACTTGAAACGGGCGACAGCTACAATCATTTCTTTCGTGTTTTCAATATTTCCACAAATCCATCTCCCTCCATCTGCATCTCTGTAATGGTCATAAGAAAAAAATTGCGTGTTATTTAACCAATGCTGTGCAATTTTTGTTTGATTTATTAAAAGCTTTAGATGATTCTCATTTAAATTGTTCTCTGAAAGACAAGAAGCAGAAATTACATGTAGGAACAGTATCTTAGTGATGTTGCGCATTATTCTTTCAGGAACAATTACATGAATACAGTATATGGCTAAAGTATATATCTGTAGATATCTGTCACTCTGTCACATTGTAGAAAAAGGTGAATAATTACTGTCCTACAATTCCATTAGTGATTTAAAATGTTCACACACGATTGCATTTAACTTGACACACATTTACGCACCACATCCTTTCATTACCTTCGTTGTTGTTGTAAGAGAAGACATGCATTTATAAAAGTACCTACCTACGACATGGCATATTGTAAAAACGAAGTTTAAGCAAGACACTCTTAGTAAACACTAACTTTCTCTAGTAGTCTGCCACTAAAACCAACACAGTAATTTTAAAGGGCATAAATAACCGTAAAGGAGTTACTTTTTGCTTAAAACGTTTCGAAATTAGCGATTGTCATAGAACGAAGAACTTCCGCTATATAATTCTCTTCATTTAAAACCTGAGTCGTTCCTTCGACCATTTATTTAACAATAATAATATTATTGTTGTGTTCCATTAGCTTCGGCCCTGTTTTACACATGTGGTGTTAAAAAACTGACTTGAGAGTTGTAATGATTCATTCCCTCCCATTGCACAGTAACTGTTAACTTATCTGTCACACACTGTACATTGCAGAAGCGTACAAGTAGCACAAATGCAAACGCAAAGTGCATATCTATATGAATTATTATGTAAGCAAGTACAAGTCATAAATGCAATAGTAAAACCATCAAATACTATAATCCTAAGTAGTTCTCGTATTATTATTATTACTATTATTTATAACAACCCGTGTGTGGCAAAGATAAATACTAGTGAGTTGTATAAGAAATATAATTGATGCATTTTCTACGGTGTCATGTGTGTGGATAGATAGAGAGTAGAAATAACGCATTCGCATTGAAGTCACACGGACCGTTAGTTTTAAAGAAAACTTTTCTCGCTTGGACGATCCTTCCGTCCACTGTAATATGTTTTACGACTTATTTTTTTAGTTTGAATGGATGAATGCATTCATTTGTTTGGAACAATCATAAAATAACATTTTGCAATGCTGCCATTGATTCATTATTCATTTTACTTTCTGTAAGTGTACCACTTTGAAATAGTCAATGCCTTACTATTCTTCGAGGGCTGTAGTTGCATTTAAACAAAAACATTTGCATATAATAATATAAAATGTATCTGAATGATTTGGTGTCAGCGACAACAGCAGGATACGTAGTAAATGCGTATACAGACAGGTGGATGCGATTATTTTTCTGAAGGTTGAGTTCGAGATGCATCAATGAACTAAAAGCTTGAAATGTTCAAAGTGAGACAAAACAAAGCAATGTAGACTTGAGCGGTAGTAGAGCCAAATACCATAACCGTATAATATTTTACTATCAGTAGACTATCCGTATACTTTAAACTCTAAACAATCCACGTTTACCTGCATTGCAATCGAAGCTTAATCTCTTTTACATGTATTAGCTTACACTTTCGATAACATAGAACTTAATTCTACGTTTCGTTCTTTAGTTTTAAGTAACTCACTGCTGATTTCATGCATCCTTGTACAGATTTAGTGTAGCTGGCGTGTACTTATTATTATCGAGTGCCTTTTGACATTAATGTTCCATATAAAACCTATTTCATTACGCAGATACAATTAGCGAACTAGAAAAAGGGAGGTTTGGTCTTACTCTCATATAGGAGAGACAAAGAGACACAATTAATTGACCATGTAAAATATTGTGGTGGTGCTGCTTTAATAAAGCGTGACTGTGGAAGAATGACCAAAGTCTAATTATCTTTTACGAATTTATAAGAGGTCGTAAGCATAAATAGCACTTAATTGATTTGGCTTTGTGTAATAATAAACACTTTTTTAATTACTTAAGGGGGCGTTGCAAATTTTACGAACAAAAAAGGAAACGTTTTATTTATTCGTATTATATGACTGTCTTATAGTAATAACATAATGACATAATGAGCTGTCCAAATTACTTCTCGAGATATCCCAAATGTTTGTTTGAATTTTTTAAACAAATTGTACAGTGTCTACATGCAGATTTAAAAAAACTGAAATTCTTCTACCAAAATGCTTGTTTAAAGAAGTTGTAATCATTGTACAAAGATACGAATCAATCTTTCTCTATTTATGTATATGCTCAGTTTTGAAAATCAAAAGAACATTTTGTCCTTATGAATCTCATGGATGCACTCCATTTAGCGTAGAAACGTTTCAACTATTCTTTGCAAGTTTTCTGTGGCTACAAAGATAATTTTATTATAATACATTACAGCACTTATTTGAGCTTGCTAAATTGTTCACCTATTTTTATGTTTTTCATACCTTCAATTTATTTCTGCTATGATATTTTTGTCAGTGACAATGTATATCTATATACATACATGTCGTCTAATGTCATTTCCAATTAGCTTTGAGGCTTTCCCTTTCATGACAGTAATGCACTTTTTAGTGCATCTGTATCATTTTGGAAGGAAAAACTTAGGTTCAAGTTTTCAGTGTTGTAGTCGACATGATAGCGTCTGATTTTTTGGTACTGTGTGTAATATTATTACTACATTATTGTTGATTTTAGCACTTATCTGGAGTGCACGAACATGTTTTATTGCTATGGGACATGGTACACAAAAACTTCCTTTCTAAACAATTACCTGATTGCTCTTTTGTCATTTTCTTCATCTAGCCAGCAAAATTACACATGCTTTGCTTTCCATGATATTTGTAACATTTGAATGAATTACCCTCACACAGATTTTTTCTAACCTGAAACATTTAGATACGCCAGACTTTATACCTTCTTCTGCATTTGATAGTTCAACGACGTTAGTTAAAGTAGTTCATTAAATGATCAAATTGTCAACGAATAAAATCAGAAAGGATTTTGTTGTCGAAACTTTGGCGATACTTACATTTTCATTATAACATTTTACACCGTTATAATCACTTAAAAACAAGGAACTTACTTGTGAATGACGATTGACCTTCCAACTATTGTGTTCGGACCAAATAATGGCAAGTTTTGGTCTAAGTAAGTGCTGCTTACATTATCTAGCTTTGCCAGGGATCCATATTTTCCACTGAGGTCACCCAACTGAAAATAATAAATAGACAATAAAATTACAGTCAGTTCTAAGACGACGTCTGTCTAACGAACAATTACATAAAATACAACCTTATAGCATAGTAAATTACCAACCTCAAATTGGTCATCTGTTCCGGCTGCATTTGGAGGATAATTTGCCATGTTCACTTGATACGGGTTCCAATGGCCTCCTGTTATACTGCAAATGGGTTCTCCTCTCTGGAAACATTACATAATAATATGAAATGTCATAACCATTATTACTCACGTCAGTGACAATGAAGACATTTCTCATAGAAACAAATCGAGGGATTACTATACTCTCCATTAATGCATTTTTTCACGAAGTATTAAGTTCTATTGGAATTTAATAGTCTCTTCCCAAGTTGCCTCGAAATCTTTGCACACTCTTTGCGCTCAAAACCCTTTTAAGAATTTAAACTTTTGTAACGCATTTGACAGCGTGCTACAGTCATTTGGTTAATGTACAAATAGTATATCTTACTAATAAGGGTATCTATATACTATTTCAAACAAGAGAATTGGCAATCTAGATTTAAAAGATAAGTAGGGCTGACAAAAACACTATTTACTCAAAGATAAATGATTTCACAGGTACGATCTTTAAGAGGTAGAATAAGCTGTTTAAACTTCTTTCCAAGAAAAACAAATTCAATTTAAAGGAGGGACTGACAGAATGTTTGTCAAGAGTGAAGTCCCGTACCATAAGGAGAGAATAAATGGTTTGGAATGACTTTCATCGAAAAAGAAACTAACAGTGTCCGAGTGACATTTCGTGTTTCTACCTAAGACGTTGTTCAGGATTCTTACAACGATTCGTTTATTGATATCTAGCAGGTGCTAGAAGATTTGATAACAGATCTATGTATAAATTGTCGCTAAATTGTCAAAGAAGAAACACAAACGGTGTTTCTTGTAAGTAATGAAATGAGGTGTAGGTACAACTGCAACAACAATTCACTGCTACATCTGAAGCCCTTTCTTACAGCTCTTAGTGTGAAGAAATGAATGTAAACTTGAGACAATAACACATTCGCATCTCTTTCTATCTCAACCGATCTTGTTGGGCTTCTTCTTATAATAAATATAATGCCTTCTTCAGGTTTTCCCTTCTACATTAATTCTTTTGTCGTTCACTCTTTGTCCCATTGTGAAATAGACGCCCCGGGATCTACTTAGACAGGATTTCATCTTCTTCTTTGTTAGTCAATGCTCATTACAAGAGTCAAGGATGTAGTATACCAAATTAATCATATATTTTAATAATTAAATAAAGTAATAATCCTCAGCTTGAAATTCGATTTCATCTCTGTGCCTCCAATGATATACAAATACACAAGTACGTATAAGTATCTATATTTATTATTTCTGTCTCTCATTGTAGCCGATTATATACCTATATTTTAATTACTACTATAAACCAATTTAGTAAAGGGAAATCTAAACTCACTTTAAGTTTTGGAGTCTTTGGCAGTATGTGAACATGAAAGTTTCCTCCTCTGGAAGCCAAATTTCTTGCTGTGATGTAGGTCGTTGTTGGATGAAATGGAGAATTTTGAACGAAAGTGAAATTCACTTTTGCTCCACCACCATTAACCAAGGCTATAGCTTTCCGAGTTTGAATCTGAAAATATTTTTAAAACGGCTTGCATCAGTAAATCAGTTTGCATATTAATAACTTGCGCCTGTAATTTCCTCTTTCAAGTGAATAACATAAAAAAGAATAAAAGAAACGAATCTATTTCTTTTAAAATATTGGGGATTGGGTAAGTGTCGTGAATACATGTAATGGGTTATGTTACAGATTTTTGTAGGGAAGAAGTTTAAATAATTTTTTTGTGTCATTTTATTTTATTTTGAAGTTTACCTTTTGAATTTTTGAGCATCCCACAATTGTATCTGGTTTGTCTGGATGGAAAATGACGACATAGATTTTTCTACGTCCTCCATATGGAATATCAGGCATTGACGCATCCACATACATTTTTCTGGAAAATACAGACTGTCTGGCTCCGATTCTCATTTTGCCATGCTTTTCTGTCATGTCACCGGCCGCACAAGAATCTGGGTTGGTCTTCGAACAACCACTGTTGCCTGACTTAGAGTCAGGATCCCACAGTAGTTGTAAGGTGTTACAATCTCCTTCGTCTGAAAAAACGTGGATTAATGAAGCATTTAATGATTCAATCATCTTCCCACAATTCATAAGAATTAATGGCCAGTATAAAGGGGCTCGTCCTAAAATGTGTACATGTTCCAAAAACTCCATGGGCTGTATTATTATTACGTGGGTATGTATAATTTGCAATTTGCCTTAAGACTTCTAAAAGAGATAATTAGATGGCGAAGAGCATCTCGAGATCATGGACCAGAAGAAACATTCTGAACATATTGAATGTATAAATCAAAACTTAATTAGTTAGGTAGGGCAAGTTTTTTTTGTTATGAACACATTTTAATGGGTCTGCCAGATCTTTAAGCTGAAAACACAATTACTTTAGTAAACTAATATTTAATTAAAATCAAAATCAGTACGTTTTAGAAGTTTCAGGCATTGCAAATATGTGTAATGTTTTACTCTGAAAATTTTTAACTATCCTTCCAATAAAAAAGTATGCTTATTCTTCAATTGACAAATATGAAAACACATGTATACAATTGTTCCTACCTTTACTGTTTGCGTTGTAATCTGTGATGTAAAGTTTCCAAGAATGATCTGAGGCTGCTGGTCTGTCTTGATTGACATGAAAAATGTCGCTAAATATCGTCGTGGTTAAGCCTTGTGGGTCATTAAGGGTTTGAAAATACACCGTTCCTGCCATTGGACGCGTGAAATGGGCCACTCCAAATCGAGTCTCAGCTTCAGCCTAAGGTTACACCCAATTTCCCTTTATTGCTTATGTTACACATTATATGAAATTTTAAAATGATTCCAACTTAAACAATTGATACTACTTCAATAGCTTAAAACTGATATTAATTATTTGAAAGTTTTTGTATGAGCAATAATTAGCAAATGAAGCATTAAGTGTAAAACCTACATCAATGGTAGCACATGTACTCTGACCCCTGGAAGTCAGAACCAAACTGTGTGACCAAATTCCATCCACCCCTGTCAGATTGAATCGATCGGATGTAAGAATTATGGTTGACTCTGTTGGCAGCGTCAACTTTCCAAATATCTCGTCCAATTTTAGAATACTGAAAAAAAATATTTTATTATTTGTAAACATACATCGCAATCAATTTAACCATGATAATAGTTTTCATAAGACTTATGGAATCCACCAGGTGGTTAATTAAACAGACATAGGAATCGGAGACACGGTAAGGGGAAATAATTAATATGTTATAATATGCAAACAAAATTATTGGTGAAGCAAAAATTCTGTATGGAAAATAGAAAGGTATACTGCATGTATTCCGAGTATGATACGCATTAAATAGATATTTTGATGTATAGTAGAAAATTTAAACTTACTATGCACCCAGAACGGTCTTTTCACATCTAGAGCCAGGATTCGTTCCATAATTGGCAGGAAACTCGTGAATGGCCCAGGAGTATTCGATAGGGTCTGTTGACAAAGATTCAATTGACACGAGGACAGTAACTTTAGATCCAAGTTCTTCTTGCACCCATGTCACGGTTCCTCGGATTCCATTTCCATTCAGAGGTGCGAAAAGTGTTATACTTTCAACACATACATTAAAGGAAAAAGCTGCAATAAAGAAATACATCATTTGTATTAGTCAATGTCAAATGCAAGCTGTGGGAAATTCTGCTTACTAAATGAATAAAGCAAATGCCTCAAAAGTTGAGAATGACAAAAAGTCAATTGTATAAAATCATTCAAATGAAATATAATTCAATGCCAGTTGTACCGATACCGTTAGTCAATTTAAATACAAGTTTTTCTATAACCTAAAATAGTTTGATAATATTGATTACTTATTTAGTAGTAATTACTGGATACAACGGGGTGATTTTAATCTGCTTGAGAAATTAACAACTACACAATTTTAAATCATAATACATCCTACTAGGTTTTACAATCAGAATTTACAATTGAAAACTACACTCATGAGACGCAGAAGTAAATGGTGTATGGTTATCAGAGTACAGCGTGCATGTTCTGTCTATAGGTATTCTCACACAGTGTATTAATTGTATAAGTTGGTACAATGGTTTTTCTTTGAATGTAAATAGTAACACAAGAAAGAAAAATCTCACTGTCAATCTTTCCAACGCTTATTAGTAGTAATTCTTTTCCGCTGATAAAAATGCACGAAGGATATTTACAATTTAATCAAGCTGAACTTTAATTAATTGCACTTTTCTTTAATTCGTGGAAATAAGGAAACTAGAATTACTTAGAAAATGACTAAAAAACTTTTAACTGCAGAAGCTACAACTGTAAATCATTTAAATCATGCTCAAACGATCTTAATCTTAACAGCACGTACAGTGATTGCCTCGTGCACAAAAATAATAATTGCCTTCTTCTTATCGTCTCCTAATGTCAACTTAAAAGCCGAAGAATTACACTTATAATATTCGTATGCGGAACACTACTAAACGCAAAATTTTATCATTTTTACACCTCAAGATTAAATGAATCTCTCATTTTCAAGTCTGTTTTTGCACTAGTCATGCATCCTGGTTGATAGTGATTTCGAGAACATGTTGAATTTCTTCTTCATCTTGTTAACATTGCCGACAAAAATCTTTCCTACTTAAGAAATTTCACTCTGCTCTCATTTCAGCAATTGTAATTGAGAATTTGACATTTATAGTCATCCCTCTTAATCTTTCTTAAATGCTCTCAGCGAATTTTTGTGCACACTGAAGAATTAGTACAAAAGATCCAAGTCTCTCTCGATTAGATCTGATACGAATAAAAATGATAAATTATTGAAATTATATGTGTCGGCTACATTATTAAGTTTTAGTTTCAGTGCTTTGAGTTTCAGTACTTTTGACTACTACAATTGTACGATATCTGTCGACCCCATTAACAGAACTACCACCATGACAGTGACAGACAGTAGGCTGACGTCCAAAAAGTGGAATGACGAAGTCCGGAGGGTGACGAGTACATTATACATACGTGCCATAATATGTAATCAATCTACCACTGGGCAATGTTATTTAATTAAAATGTACGCGCATTGTATTCCAATTATCTACTGGGCTATCATTTCAAACAATTAATTTAGTTGTATATTCAAACCAGTACCTATTTGTTCTTTGCAAAAGATGGGGGAGCCAGGGAATTCATATACATGGTGTTAGCATAGAGGATTGTACATGGTTATTTATAAGATACTAGAGGATTTTGCATGGTAATGCTAGCATATGGAATTTTACATGGTGATAAAGCACAGGGAAATTTATATATGGTATAGCATGGGAAACAGTGAGTGACTGCATGGTGGCAGAGTTGTCATGTGGTGTCACTTGTCCGCGGCCCGCGGTGCCAGTTCCCCAGTGCCGGTTAGCCTCACACAACAGCCATATTATTATAGAAGGCATAAATACCTAAGAAACATAAAAGGAGATACCCAGTCCAGTTCAGTAGCAGTGCATTGTATGTGAAACGTTCATCTGTGAAACATGCAGGTAATATACCCAGGTGGAGTATTTTTTGTGTAATAAAGGTACATACATCTATATTACGTAACATAAAGTGTTTATAATGAAGAGAGTTTGGTTGGGTATGTACATTTGTAAAGGGACGTACGTAACTACATAAAAGTCAATGTTAAAGAAAGCACAGTGCCTAAACCGGAACAGGGATCTAGAATGAAGTTATGGTCACGCATGATTGATGGAAGAATAAAGCCGACAAAATTAAATGCCTGTCTTATAACATGACTATTATGTTATCTGCAGCCCGAAAGTAATGCATATCATGACTATTATAGATAGGAGATAGGTCCAAGAACACAGTTACATTTCACTTACACCCAAGATCTGTACTATGCTCCGTGTCTAGTTTCCCTTATGGTGTTCTTTGTCTGAAGAGAATCCCGAGGTCTACTGAAAGTCTGAGAACGTTGTCTGAGTGAGTCTGAGTGACTTTTGGACTGTTACTGAATTGCTAAACCGAACTAAAGAAGATGCGACCACACAAGACGAATTTTTGAATAGCTTGACTTAACTCTCTCCGTCTACGACGTTGCCTACAATCATGAGCTCTCTATTACCGCATATTATCCACCATTATTATTATTACCTTCTCAACTCGACCTGGATTTCCCTTCATCTTTACTTTCTCTGTCTGTGGAGCTGTCCCGTGGTTTCAACGTAATTTATACCACTATGCCACTCACCATGTTCCAACCTCAAACAACCCTCACATAATATCAAGCTACCTGCTTGTGAAATATGTGTACATATAATCCATACACGCCTATAGGCACCTACAACGTATAAAGGCTTTAAAATAGTTTTCTTTTCATGTAATATCGCTCCCTTTTCCTTGTACTATAGTTTTTGGTAATTCAATAAGACATTACCAAGAGAGAAGTGGAAGTAAAGTTTAATAATATGTTAAAAATCGCATATTAGTATTGTACTTAAGTGTAAGGTACTACTACTAGGGAGTCTTTTCATGCCTTCATACTATTCAGGTAAAATTCTTAAAGCTACTCCAGCATCTTATATCCTGGAAGTTGAATCATGCATTAACTCATTTGAGAAGTGGAACACACACGGCGTTCTAAGTTATTAACAAATATCAACTGATTCACAATTAATATTTATTTGTACTTTTTCTTTAGGGGAGGGCAGCAATTTGAGAAACAATGTGAGAGCTCCAATTACAGATTCATTTTGTCTGATTATTGCTTAAACCGAACATAAAAAATTACACTCCAGGAAAAACGCAACTACTATTATATGCGGGTACCTAATTGTACTTGATGGTGGCTGTGTACAAATGATTTTGTAAAAATGCTAACTGTCAATAATTTATTTCAAACGAAATAATTTAGCTCGTGCTAGACATAACGACTCTCGATTTCTCATCTTTAGTCTAAAGAATATCTAACTGATGAAATTATCCACATAAATATTTGTTAGCCTTAACCGTCAATATTTGTAGACTTCTACTAATGATGGACTAGAAATTCCATCATTAGAATTTATTATTTCGTGCCGCATGAATTAATTTAATCGCACAATTTCTATCTAATGGGAAATTATTGTAGTTAGCATACAACGGCCATTCAGAATATGTTTAGCATTATGCTGTAAGTTGTAGCGTAATGGGATTGCACTTCAATGAACCGTGATTACGAGTATTACAGACAGGAGGCTACAAAATACAAATGACCAAACCCATAGAAATGCAATTCTGTTAGGAACCATCACGAAAAGAAAACCTTGAAAGATTAAGAATATTTTATACGAAGTACATGTAATGTAATGTGATATCATATCGGTGTACAAATTCCTACAATATTATAATTATAATACATAAATGTAAATCTTTTTCCATTACATCGACCTGATCACTAAAAGCCCCTAATTGAAGCTTTTTGTTAGCCCCGCTACTAATATGGTATTGCAAAGATTAGTAATTATATCTAGCATTATTTAGTATTCTTAAGATGTACATCATTATTCCTTTAGTGTAATCAATAGCTTACTTGTGTTCTGTACGAAATGGAAATAAATAATCTGCAAATAATAATAATATTGCATTATCATCGTGAAGTGGTGGTAGTTGTGGTGTTGGTGGTTGTGGAAAGAAAATGGCCTGTCAAAATTGATGGCAAGGCATATCATACTTTATTTTATTTTAGTGTGCCAATCGCATTGCTTTATTAACTAGTAGTGCCATTTAAATGACAAATCTCTTGATTCTCTTTACCAAATATTGCCTGCTTAATTTTCCTATTTGTTGTATAATAATAATGAGTATTTTAACAAGAATCCTTAACGTGTGTATAATTTGCGTATCCACCTATTATTACAAGAGAAGTGCCAACTGAACGGACACAGTGTGCATAAATCTTACAACAAAACCACAACGTTTAGCGAATGTAGAGCAAATTTATTTGTAGAGCATTTATGTATTAGTAGTACTTAGTGAAGAATATTCACGCTTGTTCGATTTTATTCGCTTGTTTCGCTTAAAAACACACTACGTGGTATATATTATACTGCTTTAACATAAGAGACCAAGTGTAATATGGACAACAACGTAGAAAATTATATACACATGCAATAGGAAAATTGTGCAACGAATTATAAATATGTTCTCATCATCACATCACATGCAGTAACCCAATTCAATTCAACAACGCTAACTCTCAACAATTATGCAGAATTGTTTACTATTTAGTTGTCAGTCAGTAATGGAGATTGTATCACTTTGTGGTGGCTTAGACCAACCAATCTCTTACTGACTAAGCTAAGTAAGTAACAATAATATACAATAATACTGTACCTACCTACGTAGAAACTAGAAATACAAGACATAAGACACGACATCACACCAACAAATAACAACGCTTCTTATTTTGCTTCTATTATACGGGAAATGAGGAAATACTTTACATTGAACATTACGCATCATTTTATTTATAAGCTTCTGCCTGTGTTACACGGAGGATCGTAGTAATAAGTAACAGAGTTCGTATAGGCCTTCTGTATATTCTAGTATTCTTCAAATGAGTGAGTGGCACTGCTTTGTTTGTGCGTTTATTGTTAACAATGCGAATGATAGAATGGCAGAATGGCACTGCTGCCACTTTGTTTGGATAACGTGGTAGTTTTATATTAAGAGAAAGTTATTTTCAATGTGCAATTCACCCATGTAGTATATTACCATAAGGGCACTTACATGTACGATGTCAACGCTTTATAATCATATAGGGAGGATGAGCAAAATCAACCTTATATAAAATATCTGTATAGTATTATGCAAATAAATATTTGAATAAATGCCTAAATAAATAAAATATTGCTATGTAAATTAGCTTTGTAGTTCATCAATAATATAATCATTATAAAAGAGACAACACTTTCATGTTGGTTCTGTAATGGAAGTAAATTAATTTTAAAGTAGTCCAAAACTGAAATCCTTTTCTATTTTGTAATAAGGAACACATCACGCGCTCAGAGTCTTAATAATAAGAAGAGGTATATTGAGATTAACTAAACACTAGAAATTTTTAGTGTCAATTATCCTAAAGAATGCATTGTCATTTATATTTAGCAACCCGAAGGAATTTGAGAATCTGGTAAAGTAGGTTTTATTTATAGTGCAATCGAATTTGGTTAGAAGCTTAGCTATAATATTGTTAAGCTGTCAATTTTGCAATATTCTGAAGTGTGGTAAGTTACTTCACCTGTAGTATTCGTAAATAGCTGAAGCTACCTACTATAAATTTGCAGGGGATTGACGTGGTAAATGAATACAGCGCATTTTAACAAGGTATGTAATTTGGTTAGGATATGGAGGGATATATATTCTAAGGGGCTGAATAAGCTATGACGACGATGAAGACGTTTGTTGACAAAGCGCAGACTAGTGTAAAATTGCGGTTTTTTGCATCTACTTACAATAAGTGTTCTTTGATGAACACAAAAAGCCATTGTGCATTAACGCTTTACTATACATAAGTAATGCAATATAATAGTATGTGTACGTATAGTATTACTATCAGCTCGTTTTAATGACAGCTTATTTATACTGTAAATAACACGTAAACGCAGCTGTTAGCCTATACACAAACCATAATGCATTTAAGACTTTTTCTGCATTGCTTTGATATTGATACGATCTACACAAAAGGAATGGAATATAATACGAGCATTCGTTAGGGAAGAAATGGAAAAACTTTTTGTATCAGACTGTCTGAAAAGGTAGGTTAGGCTTAAGCTTTGATTTGATAAGAGAAAACGTTTCCCATCAGACGACTATCATTTGCGCAATAAAATCGTTTCTCCTTTGTTTTAAGTTGCGTCCTTTTACATATTATTATATAGTCATTATCATTATTCGCATTTCTAGGCTTAGTTACAGTGTAACTTCTTATTAGGTGGAATACGTAGCTTGTAAATGTAAGTATACTCATCATTGACAACTTTTAATTGCAACAACTCCACGTACACACTTTATCATTTATTGAAATTGCGTTAACTCCTTCTTAGTAATATGTAATTTCATATAGCAAACGTACGTAACAGTTTAATAATGCACAGGACATCACTTCGTGATGTATGCATCATTGTCGGTGTACTTTTTTCTAATGGACTGTAATTGCCGCTTACACATTCAAGCAAATAATTGTTAATTGCTTTGTAAATATACTAATTGCTACAAATGTTGCAGAAATCCCAATTTTGCCTATAGATAATTGTGAAATGTTAAAAAATATTGCGATATAAACAATAGATTGAAATTATTAATCAGTTAGCACAGCAATAAATACTAGTTCAAGATCCCATGTTAGATTAAATGTTTTGATCAGTTTTTTATTCTTTTTACATTCTATGTAATGTTTTTTATAGGAAAAACATGCAATGTTTCAATTTAGTAGAACAATAATGCTCAAAACGAACCTCCTCCATGTAGCATATTATAATGTTCATAAAAATTAGAAGCTACTTGCTACTTTGGAATTCATTTTGGAAAAATATGAGAAGGAAATGATATGTCTGTATTCCTGGTAGTAGCTGCTCTGAGTTTTAATCTGTTTGTAACAAATCCTTATTGCATTATATACAATTTGCAATAATGTGTAAAGTATAATATGCAACCAATGTAAACAATATGAACTAATATTGAGTATAAAACCTATGCAATTCCAACTTACACTTGAGTACAAAAGTGTAATGCAAATCTTAGATTTGTAGTTGAGAGTCGTATTAAGTAGATAAAAATTTTGTTCGGGAAGCATTGCAGTTGATCTAATTTAAAACACATCATACATTGGCGTAGTGTATAAATATTTGTGTTTACAATGTTTGACACAACTGAATTTCATTATACCACCTACGCTCACATTGTAGAGTGCATATCTAACTATACGACATAAAGGTTTATGCTTAGACAGATTTTTTAAGTTTGAACTAAACATACGTTCGTACACGATAATTAATTAAGAAGGTATTTTACACTGATTGCAAAAGAAAGTGGAGGTGGGTGTAGCGATCGTGGATCAGTAAATCTAATGAAAATTATAAAATGAATTTTGTGGTTTTTTCGCATACTCAATGAGCAATTTTCATTGATAAAAAATGCACCTCCTTGTAGTTCCGGCAATTATTCTGTTTTTTTCCTGTGATTTATGATTTCTTAGCACTCTATACGAAATTTAGCACGTAGTCGCATACTCGTTTGACCTGCTCTGGCTCTGAGACACGGAATTTATCTGAGCAAGTGGATGACGAACTGCTACCACACCACAAACGACAACGACTACTATTCTTATATTGTTTGTATTCTTTTTTTTGGCAGCATCATTTAAGTCGTTATAGAGAATGCAAAGGGTTCGGCAGTAAGTTTTGGTGGACGACAACGACATAGTCACCGTTGAGTAGACAAACAGGCAGAAAAGTGGACATAATAACAAATTATACAGTACAGACAGTCCTCAAGTGCTAAGGCATTGTACCTCACAGATTCAGAGCAGCAGACACATCTGAGTGAGCACGGTTGTAAATAAATGAAGAACAAACAATCCAGAAACAAGGCAAGAAAACAAAATGCAATAATAATAATGCACACCACGTTTACCTCTACTAATGTATTGTAATGTATTGAGGTAGATAGACGCTAGACCGGTTTCGTATAAAATTTATACAATACAATACACACACACAGTATTAATTTGCCTATGGCAGAATTGGCTTCAGTACTGCTAACAGCACTACTAATTTATATTTTATATAATAAATAAAACACACGTACACAGTATACGTCTGCATAGAAAAGAGTGAGTGGTATACAGTGTACATGTGTTTGTATAGCAGGGAAATAAACTTCCGCAAAACAGGAGATTGTGAAACGAAAGATTGAAGATAGGGCTAAGCTAAAGTGTACAAAACGTCAATGCATAAGACACATTTCACACTTCGGGTCTCAAGTGAAACAGTTTCGACACACCGTCAGTTTCAGAATGAGAATAACACGATAATTTGTTGAATATTCCACATTCCATCATTCTCAATGATCTGCCCTTCATGTTCCCTGCACACTTTACACATACAAACAAACTTGCAATTTTATTTATTGATACTGATACTGTACTGTTACTTAACAGAAATAAAAAGTAATTCAAGTGCGTGTAATGTGTATATAGCGCGTATTATGTTACGACTGTGCTTTTACGGCTGGTAGCCGGTGTATGAATGTATGAATGCAATAATAATAATATTTACTCCTGGTTACACACACAGACACTCATAAGGATATAATAATAATATAAATAATCATTTATCTTCGCGATGTGCATGTGATATACTCATACACATGTGCACACCCCATAGATATATAGACACGATACAGACGCAGGTGAGTAAAGAAAATAGTGGCAAAGAAACTTGCTCTGCACACACACAGTAGACATTTCTGGTTATGATGCAAAAGTGTTGCATATTATGATTTTGTTCATGCTGCAAATACGAGTGGTATGCATTGTAGCTATGAAGCACAGAATTTAACACGATGAAAAACCTCATCGGTTTCTTGACTGATTTAATTGCTCCTATATTTGCAACCAGCATTTAACAAACACAAAAATTGTTCAAATATTTATAATGCACTCCATTTAATGCTTCAATTGCTAAACTTGTAATATCAATTGTTATAATCTCAATATTTTCATTGAACACTGTGTATATACAAGTAATATTGTGCAATATGTTCACAATCAACAAGAACAGAATTTTTCTGCAAATATTAGGCCAACTGCATTGCACCAATTTTTTCCGAATTGGAAGCAACCTTTGTACACACAACAGTGATAATTAGCTAAATCACTACTGCCTCTACTATTAGTGTCCCAATTAACTGCACGAGCATTATTATAATAATAATTCTATTCAGAATGCTGCAGTTATTAGTCACATAGTTAAAAAAAGTCAGAGGGCAAGAACACGAGAAGCAGCTTTTATTTAGTTAAGGTTTTTTACTATGAAACATCAAAAAGCAGCATTTAAGAGGTAAATAATTACGTGTCCTACTCTTCTACTTGACAAACGTTAAAGTCACTTCATTCATTCTCAAAAAGAAACGGAGAGGAATGCAAATGTGCATGTCTATGCATCCCAAAATGATCTGTGCAAAAATCTTGTGTAGTTGGATTCCCTTCGCCTATGTTAGTAAATGCTACACGTGTGTGTCGTTTCCATTTGTGTACTGAGATTCCTGCAGTGCACAGTCTAATAAAAATTAGCAGATAGTTTTGGTGGTCCTACAGTACATGTATGTATATACTTATTATGGAGATATGCAATCAGTTTATGTAAACACTAAACAATACGTGCCATTCATTCATTATAATAAAATGCATAGTAGTAGGGCCAATCCACTACTTACAGAAGGTACCTATAGCAATAATAAGCTTACATTGCATAGGAATTATTATTGTACGTGAGATCACGCATTTAAGGATCGGGAAAAGATTTTTCCATATTTAATGCGTGAGAAAGAGAAATGATATTGTTTGTGAATGGTAACAACAAGTTGATGCATGGTATGATGTCACAGAAACGTTGATACGTGTTTTATCTTATTTATTAAGATGAAACGATACACTATCAAATTTTAATCTGCACAAGCCACTCTATAATACACTACTTAAACATACTAACTGTTATAATATGTAGGTACGTAAGCTAACTTATGTAGTATTTAAGGCATAGTATAGTTTTAAGGTTTAGTAAGTGCCATGTCTAAATTTCGTGGACATTTTCCTAACAAATGATTACTTGGCTTGACTTGACCTAATACTTTTGAATGTTGACTTACACTCACCCACTTCAATTACATTATAAGTAATATTCAGACTAGATACCTACTGAGGTATCTTTTGGCTGAGGCTGTGATTGTAAGTCAATCCTGAAGATCAGTATCAGTGTTGCTATTCACACTTGCAATCAGTCAAAACATGCGTAGCATCAAAAACTACAAGTCAAATTGTAATAAATAATTCATACGTGTATTATCGTGGCTTTCTAAAGCTCGAATTTCAACCATTACAACAAACGTCATGTCTCTCTGCCCTAACAACCTGTGCGATTCTCGTGCATGTTAAAATTGAATGTGGTATCTTTCATTCATTTATTAAATAGTATCAATATCCATATATGCCATGCAGTGTAGTATTCTAAAGTACCTACTGATACTTCAGCTGACATTATTTTCTGCAAGGCTCACATCAATTACTACAAACTGTTTGGAGTTAAGCCCAGTCCTATATTCCTTATCTTATCCTTCAGAATTTAAGTGTAATTGAAAATAGTTAATGTAGAAGTACAAAGTAGGAGGTTCTAGTAATAATCATTAGTTAGACGTTTTGCTACAGCCAAGTGCAACGTTACGTATAAGTAGATGATTGATGAAAATATTATTGACAACTGTATGGTACTCTGATGGCATGGTTCAGTAACTACTATAGTCGGATGCCAAGTGAGATTCCTTCTAAACACACCATGAGGTCAAACATCCATGTCCATATATTCACACTCCACAACTTTTAAGGCATGGTTGACATTTCAAACTAAACAATGTTTTATTATTAACTCTACAAAAATATAGCTTGTTACATTCCATGTCGTGTAAGAATCATTTTAGTAGATTATAAGAAATGGGCAACATTGAACCAATAATATTTTGGCAAATACTAGACTCCCTTGTATGTAGTATGTATGAATAAATTCATTTTTTGTTTTCAAAATAGGATTTGTAAATGTTCCTTGTCATTTTTTAATGTGAAGTGTTGCTGTGCATTATATACATAATAATACGTTTCATCACCTCTTCTCTGTTTGTTTTGATAAATTGATTTCAATTCTTTTCTCAAGGGGAATTAGTGAGAAAATTAATAACTGGATGTACTGGGACTTAACATTGAATGCTTGACAAGATTTTGTTGATTGATTGATTGACAGTTGATTAACTCTCGTTTAATGTCATTGTTATCAATTTGTAAAACCATTAAGGACTCAAGCACGTTTCTTAATGGTTTTGAGCAAACGGGCAAATAACTGTCCAGCCCACATGTAGAAAAACAGATTGTGCGTATCCAGGTTGACAAGTATTAATAGATTCTAATACTTGTGTTGTCTGATTGATTGATTTGTTGATATTGACCTAATGTTAACTCCCAGTTAGAATAAGGTGCGGTTGTAATTTGCGTGTGGACTTTGTGTATTTCGTAATTTATTAGCCTGTGGAATATTAGTTTAGTAAGTTTAGTTCTTAGAGATGTGTGAAGAATGAAGAGTGAAGGGCGAAGGGTATTACTGCTCATGTTTGAATTACTCACACGGTAATAATATAATTGATTTGCATAATACTACTACCACTGTGGAGTCACACACTATAAAACTTTATATAATACTGCAATAATATTTTACAGCTATGTATTTAATGCCCTAACAATAAATAAATTATAATAAAGTAGACATGAGAATAAGCAGAACAGTATCATCATTCACTATGAAGAATTTTTTCAAATTAATAATGATATAGCTATTATAACCATAAGCAAACATTTTTATACTATATATAACTAAAATCAACATAATAAACTACAAGTAATGATATAACGCAACTTTTACATGTTCATTACACATTTAAAAATTATTATTACAGTACAACTCATACAGTAATAAAAAAGTCTGCGATGTTTATTAAAACCGGAATACTTTCAGAAAGGTTGGAAAGGTAATAATATTATTACTGTAACATAAAGCATCATTCATGTAACAAGTAAATATAAGTTTTTACAGTTTTCATTTAAATGTTAGTGAGACTGTTAAGAGCAAATCTGCAAATTTCCTTATATTTTCGTCAAGTGTTTGCAAAACATTAAATGTAAAGTAAGCCAAATAACAACTAGTTATTAATTCAACATTTACTTGGTAAAACAATAATTGAACAGTGAAAGAAAACATGTAAAGCATAAAAGACTAAATTGAAAGAGAATACAATAAGTTACAGAATATTATTACATATTATAGCACAAAGAATTGATCATCAAGAGAATAGCGTATCTTGACTGTGTTATAAACATCACGATATAGGATAAAGAGATTGTGACCGGAGTAGGAACACCCAAGGCTTATAATAAGAACTCTGTGTGCATTGATCATAAGGTGCAAAACCATGTAGCGTGTTTAATAGCCTCTAGAATATTATAATATGTAAGTTGCAATAAAATTAATCACCTATATATATTTTATTTTATAATGAACTTATCTACAGCCTCTACGGTGTCATCACCCATAAAATATACAAAACACACGATGATGCAATATGTGACTAGTGAACTACTACTCATTTCATGTACACATTTTCCAAGTGAGTGTGTATAGGTGTTCTATAGAATACAATTCTATTTTTTAATAATGCAGGTGGTTCTTATAGTAGTTCTCGTATAGTAATAGTCAAGTCTTTGCTTAGTTGAGTTCTAAATAAGATAAGTAAATAATTTATTTACTCAGGTACCTACCTACCTTTCTGTGATTCTACACCGTCCACTTAACTCACACACTGTAATAATGCTTTTCGCATAGAATTATTATTTTTGTGCATTATTTTTTTTCACAGTTGGACTTGGGTTAATGTAATAAATTTTGCTTGACATTAAAAAATGATTCAAATTGTGGGAAGATGTTTTAGGTTTTTCATAGGACAAAGCAAATCATTTTTATCTTATTATCATATCACATTATTTGTAGCACGGCTTGTTTCTTCTGTGTCTTTTGCTTTTCTTTTCTATTTTACAACGTACTGCTACTAATTCCACTACATGAATTGTAAAAGATAATGTCGAAAATGTCATTGTACTTATAGTTAGCCATGTGCTATTTTACTCCAGCAGCAGAGAAGTGGTATAGTCTTGGTATAAAGAAAGATAATAAAATTCCAACTTTAATGTTCATAGACATATAGACAGGTTATAAGTTATAAGTAATTTGTGCAGACGGTATAAGGACTCTAGCAATGTTGTAGAAGTACAGACAGGTAGGTGTAATAACATTTAAACGCGAAATTGGTAGAGCAACAAATTCAGGTCACGCGTTGGAATGAATTACTTTATCTATAGCTGTTGTAGTAGTATGTAAGCCTGTTTTAAAATATAAATTCGTATTGCATTGAAATTGCTGTGTGATTCGCTCTTATAGCTTCCCACACTCAAAGGCATTGAACGAACAAACTCATTTTTACAACTACGACATAGAAAATCTGATGCTTTTTGATATTGATAGTGTAATTGTGCATAATGCATTTCTTCAAAGACAAATCTATTTACAACCAACACAACACAATATTATAATAAATGCATTATAAGTTCCATTCTTTAGTTCTTGTCGACTTTCTTGTTTGTTGTAGTTGTATGTATACATTGTTTCAATATCTATAAAGGACAACCAGCTACCGGAATGCCAATCCACTGCTCTCAGTTGTGTTAAAACCAGATTATTGTAGACCTTCTCACTTTTACGAGGAATCGTTTCTATTCTTATCAACTTATCTCATACAAATAAAATTCTTGATGACAAACACTTCATCCAACAAAAATTTTAGAAACTAATTAGTAGAATATTCTTGAAAATGTTCTGTTATTGTGTTGTGGGTATTGACATCGAAAACCAGCAATAGGAATTGTTAACATGGTTTGTCATGGTTTTTGTTTTAACCATTTTAAATAGCGATTTCTCAATTTTCCATAGCCATCAGTGATATTTCTTACATAGAAAATAAAATAAAGCATCATTTCACTAATAATAATAATAGCTGTAATAATACTATTAGCATAGCAAGCTTATTGATGCATGCATAATGCATACACTACATGTAAATGATATGTTCATTGTGTGGAAATAAAATTAAGATATAGCATATCTAACATTATGAAGCACACTAATTATTAATCCTTACAGGATCTTTGTACTTAAGGATGCAGAAACTCTTAGGATACATAATAATAGTGCAAGGTACGTAATATGACTAGTTAATGACTAATGGTGAATTAGTATGCTAGTTAAGCTAATCTATAATTTACATGTTAATACAATATTCATGACTTATTTTGGCTGCTTTGTTATTTTTGATTGATATCTTTGTGATACACAAGTTTCTCTTATGATTAAGCTAACACATTCATTCAACAACGAACAATAAGGAGAAACTGCGTGAATAATTGTTGACAAACTTATTTACACGCTGCACACTTCTAAGGAAACAGTAATTTATAAGACAGCAGGTTAATATGCTTAAAAATCTGACATTAACCTATATATAGGACAAATACTCATTATATTATTATTGTTCGTAAAAGCATTTGCTGTCATTTCTTATTAGTACAGGCATTTTTCTCTGCACCTACACACAAGTCTCTCTGTGTGCATACATTAACTAAAAATAATGGTGATCCGTCATGGATGAATTGGAAACACAATGTAATAATAATGGGACAGAAGAACACATGTAATAATGAAGGTAGAGAGCATCGTAAACTTTAACAATAAAATGATTTCTTGCAGAATTGAGAAAAACACAATCAGAGACAGCACCAAATCAAACAATAATAATATCTTAGAAACAGCGTCAAATATTTTATCATTCAGAGAATAATATCAATAAATATTTATTATTTACAGCTTAAAAAGAATGTACAAATGCAAGAGCTGTACATATAGCAATATACAAAATTCGAGAGTGTTTCTATCGCTATTGAGTTTTTTCTTGGGATATTCTGTACACACATACACTGATTGATCTTTGGCTAATAAAAGTTTGCATAGCTTTAGGTCAAGTTATATCTTATTGACAGTTAGACAGGTATATGCACACTTGAAAGCTTGATTACATAAGTCTATTTGTATGATGGTGAATTACAAATGATAAAAATTAAATAGTAAAAAACAACTTGGCTTACGAGATCAAATCGAGGCGACATCGATGGTTACTAGAGCTTTAAACTCACTTAAATCTTTAATAAGTCTTTCAATAATAGTATTCTTACAACTATAACCTTACCTTACACTGCTAAGCGTTAATCTATCTGCATTTCTATTGTATTTTATACATCTGTGTGTATATGCACATAGCTCTACAACATAACCCAAATCTTATTTTCATTTACACAAGATACTTCACCCCAACAACTGTAGCATAAAAACACTCATGCTGTAAAACAACCTTTGCTCTTGCAGTTCTCGCTCCTTTTTTCCATGTACTTATGTTTATCAAACTGTAGAAAATAATAATAAAAAAACAATCATCATCCACCTACGTGTGCGGTTTTGCATACATTAAAATAATTTAATCGAAATAGTTCTAGTGTTTAATCTGTCCTTAAGGATCTGATTTAATGTTATCATTATATGCATTTTATCACTTGTACTACTATAAGTATAGTTAGAAATAAAAGCTAACAATTAGTCCGTGGATGTACAAGGATAGCAAGTGTAGATATTTTAATACCATGTAGTACTAGGAAAGTAAAACATTAAGATCATTTTTGCATGTCTTCTCCTCAATATAATAATATAGGAAAAAACCAGCAGATAGTGTCAGAAAAAATGTCTATAATGTAAACGTATAGTGTGTAAATGATAAATACAAGGGCGATTGAATGAAAAAATGTGTTTGAGACTCCCACAGCCAAAAAAGAATGAATAATGGTTTTAATTACACGGGCATTGAACTGAATAATTATTATCTCCTATAAGGCTGCATACAACACTCGCACTCTATGTTAATATTTTAACAATATTCTGCATAATAATAATACAAGCAGCAGTTAATCTTCATATTGTACTTTAACAACTGCAGTTATATACTTCATCACACTATATGACTATACCAAGTACTAATAAGCACTAGATATATGAAGGTATTACATTAATGCTAATGCCATAAGCCTTATACTTAAAGACATTCCGTTGCATTGTTGATAATACAAATGCTACTAACAAGTTGTAAGTAGCTTTGACCGTTTTTGAATGAATGGAAAATGATAAGTGAATAGGTATGCAGTTAATGCAAATGCAAAGTTAAAATTTGGACGAATGCAAATCTTGTGTCGTGTAAAATGGAATTGTACACAGTTTAAAGTTATTTTGGTGCACACGAGGGGCTGGAGGGAATAGAATGTGGCACTTCCATTTATGTCGCTTGGAGCAAGAATGCAAATTATACATTGTTCGCTAAATGCTTTTTTGGTTTACACAATAATATGCAATAAATTCGTGCATTCTTTTACTATTTGTGTACCAATTTGTGTCTTTGTGCAAGTGTTTGTGCGTATAATGTATATTTATATGTTCGCTTGCATTTTAAAATGAGCATTCATACATAAAAGTTAATGGGGCAAAAAATCAGAGGACGCTGAGTTTTTATTGTGAACTTAAACTACTGTCGACATTCAGGTCATCAGCCAGAATGAGCTAAAATTTTTACGCTATTATCTTTTAGTTGTGGTTATGGTACGAGTAGGATTTAATGGTGTGCTAATGGAACTATCTGAGAAGGTATTATAATCACAACATTCCTCCTAGTTGCAGATTTTATTCTTCTCTCTCTCTACTTAACTACCTACCTCTCTTTTAATAATATATATCGAACATATCTCAACACAATGTAATCATTTTATATTTTGCTTCTTTCTGGCTAAATAGACTCTATAGCTCTGTTGAAAACACTCCAATTAGTAATATCGTTGAAATGCACCAAATTTATTCCTACTATTTAATTTTTGCTACTATATCCAGGTTCGAAAGCCAGTGAAAATTATTGTCATTCTTGCAATATGTACATTTATTAAATGATTGACACTTTGTGATATCGGTAACTTTAAGTAGTTACAACGAAACAAAAAAATCTTATTCATTCTTCACTTGTAAGTAAAATTCGTAGAAATCATTCTGAAACTTCACTGTCGAGAACATAATAGTTGACCAATAAAATTTACATCAGATTTTTTACCAAACAAACGTTAAGGTTAAAGGTCTGTATCTGTCCCGCGTACGTGCAGGTGAAAAGTATTGTAAATTATAATTATTTAGTTAGCCTACCACCTTTGCTATTGCTAAGTGGCCTGCCATGCTTCAACAACTGAAAATTAGTGTCCAACTTGTACATAATGAAAACGTACACAGTTCAGTAGGCGTTTTTCGGCAAACGTCCTACTTGCACCTGCAACCTATCCCTCTGCATGCTAAAACTACATTGTAACTCTTTTGATTTTACTCACAAAATTAAAATTCAATATGACAGATAGCAATCTGCAATTATTATATTATATACATAATACATATTACTATAACGTGGTGTACTAATATGTTTACTTGCATTTCACCAATTTCCATAGCATAACTCAATGATGAGGTTACAGGAGGTGGTGAAGAAAATTGTGTAGGTATATTAGTTTGAAAAAATGATCAATAATATTTATAAGAATATGCAAAACTCTCGTAATAGTCGTCATGCACATTATGATAATATAAAGTATTTGTTCATTTACGTTTTACTGCGTTTTACTACGATAGGGTAACTAGTACTTGCATTGCAACAGGAAGGAATCATCAACGAGCAACAAATGAAATTCAACTCTGCTTCCGAGTCGCATATAACGCACAATTGTCTTGCAAAACTGCTCTCAGGTAAAATTGAGTTTCTCACCAGCGAATTGTTTTAAGTGAGTGAGATTGTTGCAAGAAAAAGGTGGATACGATGTCTATGTGATATTACAGTCTCTCTATAATATGCAGCTATACACCGAAAGCTGCCCCACACTGACAAATTCATACACGTAGCGTACCTATACAATATTATTGCAAGTACCAGTAACTATTGTAGTTTAATATAATGCATTTAAATGTGAACCATACCTTGAATGTACACGATAATAATATTATAGGTAGGTATATTGTGCTTTACTGTTTTACATGATCAAATTCACCAATTTCTAACTAGGTAGGTATAATAAAATATGAAAAATACGATGTGTAATCATATTTTCTTGCGATGATCATAACTTTTGCAGACTTTTATATTAATTAGATACAAGGAGTAACAATTTCGCCAGATAATTTTTAACTTTTACGTTCAACATTGTTGTGGATGATTTTACAATTGCAGTAGTTGCTGTCTTAACTAACTTAATTTCCTTGTTTTCGTTTTCACACTGCGTCTGACAGTGAATTACAAGCTACAAAAGTAATTCGAATATTAGTAAGAATTATTAGCAACGTTAGCAAGAATTATGAAGATTGGAATAATATTTATATGCTTGCAACCATTTTAATCCACCCTTCTGTTGCCTTATCAAAACGTCTCATTTTTTGAATTCATATACAATAACGTAATACTAACATAATCTTGTAAATTGTTTCAAACTAGTTTATATGTTTGTAGCGGTACATTTGTAGAACAACATATAATTATGGACTAAAAATATAACCTATGACTTACAGCGTACTATTCTTACTTAAAACCGTTTTGTCCGCATAAATACGCAGACCAAAGGATGTAATCACTAAAAGTAAGCCTCAATTACAAGAAATAAGGACAGGGAAAACAGTTAACAATACCAACGTCGCATTAGGGTAGATACTTGTAATTGTAAAAAATTGGTGCTAACACAGGCACATAATTAGTGGTCGTTCGTTGGATTAAACAATGATGCGGAATGCGGATACACAACGATATTCTATATAGTGCCTACTTATTATCCCTATTCCTATTCTCAGATTAATATTCACCGTGTACTGTATGAACCGCTACTACTTACTAAGCTATGACTTTAATAAATTGCTCTTGAGACTTTTAGTGCGTGATTTGGCATAGACCCTATCTCAAGTCGCATTCAGTTCTACAAATAATAATACCTTGAGTTATTCTGCAAAAATTATGCTCATATCATATCAAAAATATTACGATGCAGTATGTATATGGCATATTATATGTACAAGAGTAAAAAAGAAACCATAAATAATATTGGTAATATACCTACTTTACTTTTAACTCGAAATTATTTGTGTTTACTCGACAAGTTAAGCATGAATTAGCAATCATAGCATGAAAATCCGCAGCTTTAACTTGTTGAATTTGTTCTAAATTGCAAATTAGGTTAATGATTACAAACCGACCTAGTATTACACACAAGACAAAAGTTGTGATATGCGTGCGAGGTGGGTTTTAGTGGAGAGAGAGAGAGACGACTGCAATTGCTGTAAAATTATCATGTGCTTCATGGAATACACTTTATTTTTTCCTATAAAATGCAACAATCACAATAATAACAAGTGCAATTGGTCTGGTAGGTATAGGCTATAGGTATCATTATTATTGTGTAGCTTTAATTCGTAAGAAGTCTACAAACATCAATAATAAATTCCATCCGTACAAGTTTCCACCATAGCAACTTTATCTGTATAGTAAATCTATTATAGTGAAGCAGGTGTATTCCTTGTAATACTTTATTACTTGCTTTACATTACTAATTTTCATTGTGAATTGCAGCACAACTATTCTAGGGTGGCTATACTGCTACTCGTGTCATGTCATGTGTGTTAAATTCCTACAACTGTACTACACAACAAAACACTATTACTTTCTGCAGGTAATATTAAAAGGGATATCCGTCTTCATAAAAGTAAAGTAAAAGTTTAGCTTTTAAGAATGGTTGATAGTAAAACGAAGAAGAGGACATAACCGGATAGGAGGATCCTTATGTTACTTACGTAGTGTCTCACACTATCAACTATAATGATAATAATACAATAATACTTCTACAGTCAGTATTATATAGAAACGTCCTCTTACACTTTGCCCCAAGTCATACACACATTATTATTATTATAAATAATAAAATATCGTAGACTGACATGAGTCCTTATGCACTGCCCATTAACATTATAGTTATAATATTCCCTACTACTAATGCTACTACATTTTTCTATTTACATATATACGCAAACATTTGCTGGTATTATATTATTTGGGAGAGGTTTAGATTTATCTACTTTAAACTGATATTGAAATAAACAAAAGAAAATTTATATTGGTATATGTATTTTCTGAGGAGAATGACAATAATTCGCGTTTCCATTACATTTCCTTGTGTTTTCATTCAGAAGTAATTTTCTTATTTCGCCAGTGCGTTAAATGATACGCAAATTCAATACCCGCCATTAAAAATAATGCAGAATTGGATACAGTCAAAGACAAAGTATTATGAAACGCACGAATAATACGCAGTTTTTCTATCTCATTGTCTGGTGACTTGATTTTTAACAAATATCTTGCTACGGCCTCTAATATAAATGTATAGTTTAAATCAACGTTCCGTGTCTATTTGTAAAAAATGGTATTATAGCAAGGCTGTGACGCTTTGAAAATTCATTGTTAAAGAAGTCATCCACACTAAGCACATTTTCATACATCCTGTGAAAATGTCCTGCTGACATTCTGTTAACTCACACCTTTACAAATTCTGTTATTTAATAACACTTTACCTAGAGTGTTTACTACCTAGTTACTGAATTGTGCTAAACTTCTGGCATGATAAAGTATATAAACATTTGAAAGTGAAAAACAAAGCTGAGACAATAATATGTGAAGGTTTTTGCAAAATTCCTATATTAGGTACTTACCCAAGAGGAACCACAGCCAAAAACGAAGATGAATTCGTGACAACCGCATTTTGACTCCACAAATGTATTTCTTATTCCAAATGTCAGTTCCCGATTTAATTCACTGATTGCATTTATCCAGTTACCTCTTAAAAAATTACACTATTCCTGGTAATTTATATTCCTTACAAACACTTGTTGCACTTGTACTATAAAAGATTTCATAAATTGTAAACACGTTTGTACACACTTTCACACAATCATATCATCATTAATATGACGATAAAAATGCAAACATCCCAAGAAAAGAAAATAGTTTCGTCTTCAGTAACTAAAACGCACACTTACAATCCCATATAACACAGGTAAAGTCAGCAGACATGAAGCGCAAATTGAGACAACACAGCAGATCCCTATCCTCTATGTCTATATAATGCTTAATAATAAACTTATTATTATTACCCAGAATAAATATTAATCTCTTGTATGTGTGTGTAACACTAGAACGTTATTATTATGTTCTTTACAGCAAGTGTGCACAATTAACTAACATGAGAATAAAAATGTGCCAATGTTAATTAAAGCACAAAAAGATTTCTCCCGGCATTCCTATATCATCATCAGAGTTAATATTAGCATACGTTGCTGTCTTATGATTACACGAGTGTAGTAAGCGTAATGTAAGGGAGAGACAAAGAGCTAGTTGAACATTACAGATGAGTTATAATGGATGAGAATCCTCCTGCTAACTAAGAACGAACGGTCAGTTGAATTTATGTCAATGTAAACAAAACAACAGATGGATTTCACTGTCGAAAATAGAGAGTACAGACAGAAGACATCATCAGAGTTACAATTGACCCCTTTCTTGCATAGGTAGACACGGTGCACGTAAATTCCTCACAATTAGACGCACAACAAGTTGAATGAACGTTGGCTGTGTATGTGATGCCTTCGTTGCTTATAGAGACTTTCGATAAACACTACGACCAGAACCACAGAAAAGAAGAACACACGAAGAAGCAGCAGTTGAGACTGATGATGATTGTGCGACGACGGAGGAGAAGAGACGAGTTACTCCTTGGAGATATTATTATAATAATGTTTGAGAGATAGATGAAGGAGAGATACAATGCAAAATGCTGGCTACAGCCAAAAAGCAACGTGTTTTGGCTGTTGGATGGAAGGAGAAGTGAAATAAGGACAAGGAGTGTAGTTGTAGTAGGTGGTGGTGGTATTCAATCTATTCTCTATCGCACAATGTTCACTTTGCCTGATTCTCAACGTACAAAGGTACACTCTAATAATAAGATTGTGTGTCTAGATGACAGACATGACAAGACAATTCAGTAAAGGGACGAAGACGACGAAAGGTAAAACGCAAAGGTAACCACTCCACTTTACTCGGTGGCTTGTAGTTGTCGACTGACCAAACAGATTTTCTGTAGCTCACTTTGTACCATTCCTCCTATGCACAGATTCAACTTTGTACACTTCTTCTTCAACAACCAACTCTACCCTACGTATACACAACAAAGACAACAATCTTTGGCTTACTTTTATACGTACAAGTCCACTCTACCACACCGATACTACTCTACACACCTTGTGTACATTTACCTGTGTTGAAGTGCAACAATGGAATGCAATGCAGCTACACAACAATCTAATACAAACAGAATACTTCTATACATTTAACTTACATACCGCTTACGCCTCTATCAACTATACCTATACACTTATTGTTAAGCTTAAGCTCAGGTGAGTCTACCAGTAGTAGGTTTTGTGCCAGTATAGATAAGTATTGGTATTATGGCATAGTAGACATGTACAGCAGTGCTTATGAGAAAAAACAACAAAGTATACCTATCCTATTACCTCTCTCAATCCTCAACTTAGTTTTATAAGATTTTACGTGCATATACTAGTTAAACGCCCCGTTAGAGAGATCAGATATGCAACAAAACTAAAGCGAGCAAAAACATCAATTAGAATTTTACTCAAAATGACAACATGAGAAAATTCATAGAATGAATTTTATGATAGTTCTATTCGATACACTAACATGACAACTAAGTATTTAAAGTTGGACACAATTTTACTAATACCGCTTCTTTAATTTTTATTTATTTTTGCGTTTCATAATTTTTCTGATTTTTTTCTGAAAGAGAATGATCCTAATATTATGATTCTTTACAATACAATTATTTGTACTAATTAAATAAATGCATGAATCTTACTTTACCTTCTTCAGAATTTTGAACCCATTTTAATAATTTACACTTTCATAAATACTTCGAGCAAAATATCTCTTTAGGGATAAAATTAAATCCGGAGAAACGAAGTTTGTATTTTCAGTTCACATATGTGCATAATATTATATTGTGACTCATTTATTTCCCTTTTCCTTTGATGTGGGATTATTTTTACTGTGTCGTTTCTAAACTTTTATTTTTGTTTCACACCTCTATAGAGATGTGTACAAAAGAACAGTTGAAAACGTGTTTCTTAGGTATACCTACTTACCTACCTTCTTAAACCTGTGCTGTATGAGCTACAAGCAAACTGTAAGTGAACGCAATTGCTCTGTACGCATCGCTATGTGGTTCAAGTATTGAAGAAGATGGTTTTTCCCTGCAGTAGCACATTAAAGGTGGATACACGCACTAATGTTTATCAACACTACAAGATACAAGTTATTCATAAGAACATAATATAGTAGAATAAGGTATAATATGAAACTTTATGGTATGAAATGAAAGCACTAGTAAAACCTTATTCATTTTGTGATTATGAAAACTCCCTGTGAACAGTGCTGCAGTGTAGTGACAGCAAAAACAGAATAATTGAAGAAACGATGCAATCTTTTGTGTGTAGCTACAAACGTCTTATCACTATCACACAAAACTGTAAACTAATTCAGCATAACTACTCATAAGTATTATACAAAACGAAGTAATAATATAATTTACTCCAATCTTTGAAAAGTAGAAGTACATAATAATAATTTTCAACTTGAATTAATGCGTATAATAGAATGATAAAATGATTGCAAGAGAAAAATCTAAGCTGCGATCAAATCAAGAAAAGGATTTCCAATCAGAACATAATGTGATCCCCGAGGCTTTATCTCTTACCTTATACATACTAATACTGCTTTGGCAGTTTGTAATAATATGTTATAAGGATCAGAGCAAAAAATAATCTCATTCCGCCATACACTAATCGAAAATGCGTTTCATCCAATGATTGTAAGAAATAACGGTTTTTGGTGAATCAGATTCGAAAATAATGCTAATTCATCGTTAATTCCATGTTGCCTGTAAAACACAAGTTCAGTAAACTCTGTGAGAAATAAAAATACTACATAACCATCTTCAATAAAATATCAATCAAAACATTTCGATAATATTGTTTCACTCAGTATTTCTCCAAACAGCAAGAAAATTATCAATCAAATCTCTTCTTGTAACATTACACTTTTACGATACATTCAAATAGGCACAGCAAATATTATATGTCTACCTAGTATACAATAATCCACTAAAATAAATGCAAATCCTGGTACTATATAATTCATGCATGTAAAATAATTACAAACTAAATATCAATCGAAATGTAATCTTGCACTGATCTTGAACATTAGAATGTTTGAACACGTTGCATGTATTTGAATCTTGAGTCTTCTCACTATCACTTTATCTAAAACTAATTGGCTACCTTTATTATGGTTATAAGTTGTTGTTATCGTTATAGCCGCATTGCAATCAATGTGTAAGTAGTATAGACATTCGACAAGAGTAATAGTTTAGTATCTGGTTAGCTATTAGCAAGTTATTTTTTCTTTCATAATTCAATTCACAATAAGACGACGACTGGCCAGAGTATTTACATGAATGACCCATTCTGAAGTATGTAGTCAGGTGTTTAATTAATTCTAGAATTTCTATTCCTTTCAGCAGCATCTTATTCATAAAAAAGATGATAGGAGACAAGAAGAAGAGAGTATCATCTCCTCTCACCTTTTACGATTAGGTGTTTCAAATACACCTGTGTTTTCTGTCTTATACATACAACTTCACCTCGGAGAGACCAAGAAGAACGCCGTCTCAGGGATGAATCTTGCCTTCCTCCACGCTTTGGGCCACTATACGCTTGAAGCAGCCTCCACTACTTGTTAGACTTATTAGACTACTGTGTGCTCACATTATTATTGAGAGTTACATTATTTATGAATAATTTAAATGTGCTCAGCTCAATGGGCTGCATACCTCCAGTCTACTATACAAGCAACAATATTCCTCTGGTACAAGAAGTATATAGTACTGTACGTAGTATGAATATTTGTAAAAGTGTACCAATAGTAATTTAAAGTAGTAGGTGAAGTAGGTAGTAGGTTTATGAGTTGTTGAATGATATTCTCTGGTCTTATACTGATGAATAGGTATTCTCATATAATAATTGTGTTACAGGACAAACAGGTGCAACATCCGCAAGAGTAGATGTGTATGGCTGTAGCCTCTAGGCTCTAACCTACGACATTATTTATAGATAAACGATAAAAGTTCAGATACAATGTGAGACTCTGTAAATTGCAAACAAGATACACACACACACACAACACAACCAGTTACCTAGTTGTAGTAGTAGCAGACTCGCTTTTATTACTGCTTATTTATATTAGTACACTACCATAATAATATTCTTCATTGTTCGACCTGCAGTTGAGAGAGACGTTCTTTATTAGTAGGTAGTAGTATTACAGTATTATAACCTCACTTTCATTTCGAAGACGCTCTATTGACACAATTCTCCATAGTTCATGCTGCTGACACACTACACAATTTATTACTGTCTTCTTCGTGGTATTTAAACTTACCTTACCTACAGCTTTTAATTTGCTCCTTTGATTTCCGCCGTTACACATACCGGAGATTAATCATGTTACGTTTAGACTCCCGATTCAACACAATGTCTCTGAAATATAAACTTGTCCGTCACACTGAACATCAATTATCCCCATGTATGTGTCAAATAGATTTTTATTGCAGAATCTCTTTGGGGACACTCTATAGTATAAATTGGTATGGTAGAAATTGTATTGAGACTATTCATTGGGATGTAGAAAAATAGAAATGTATGTTTATTAGCGTCAGATTGAAATTGATCTTCTTATGTATGACGTGTCGATATGTCTCAGCATGTCCTTCATGTAAATTGAATTTTGCATTAGGTGTAATATCAAATGATACTTTATTGCGTTTATTCATATTTATACTGATTACTGGGAATTTTTATTTATATTTGGTACTCCAATCGCAGTAGCTATTAAGTCTCTACGTGTAGACAATACACATTAAACATTTCGTGTTGATTAATGTATTTTTATTAATGCTGGCTCTCGAGCGCTCGTTAAGCTTTTAACGAGCCGAGCCATTAACGAGCGAGCCGTTAACGAGCCGAGCCGTTAGCGAGCGAGCCGTTAACGAACC
>JABASD010000755.1:0-59434 GCA_019776165.1 Pogonognathellus flavescens | reverse complement strand
ACCGTGTTCTTTTCTACAGGCAATGTATGTATTTAATTTCACCACTCTCTTTCTCCGTTTGGCTCGAGTAGTGCAGTATTGATAGAAAAAGGAGGGACCTATATATACTCACTCTAAAAACATCACGAACCATGTCCTATCCTACCCCGGGAACTAAAGAAAGTCTAAAAACTTTCTCTCATCTCAAGAATCTTGTCTTGTCCTTCGTATTTCGCAAACTAAAGTACTACTAGCTTCAAATGTATATAAATAGGGCGGACATTTTACATAGAAGGAACAGGGAAAGATACTTTACACTAATACTATAGCCATTTACGTTGCATGGAGTATAAATGTGTGCAGGGAAGATGAGTCTTGAGTTCAAGACAAGAATAACACTTTTTTTGAATTAGGCAATGTATTCTCCCACCACGACATCCTAATACGAGTAGTTTTACGTATAAACTCTGCCACCATATTATAATGGAGTATGCTGCACTGCTCGAGTACGTGTATACCTTATTAGAAGAAAAGTGCAAAACTCTGCAACGTAGCTTTTTTCCTATTAAGACCACGGTTTCCATACAGCACGCGGTAATACAAGGAATTTTGTCAAATCAGACTTTTACCAACATACAACTTTTTCTCAATTACCGAACTCTGTATTCAGGGCTACGTACTACAAATACAATACCTATGGCTACCTGAACCTGCTAGAAGCACTTTTATTTTTACGTTACGTGTATATGGAACTACTTTCTGTGTACGGTGTACCTTTCCCCCGGTTTAATCTGTGTAGGTATAAGTTTTGAGTGAAATAGTGCATTCCTTGAGAAATGTATAAGGTGTGAAAAATAGAGCTTTTTGTTCTGTATACAGTATTAGTATATTTACATGCTTTTAGACGTAATGCTTTTGGTAAACGAAGAAAACTTCTCTATTATCTCAATATAATACAGGCAGGAGCAGTTAAACGGATATACAGAGATATCTTCCTTTACAAGTCTGAAAACTTTACCAGTTGTTATTATGATATTGCCTATACATGAATTTACGTTGTATATCTGTAGTAGAAGCAATTCTTTAACTTTGCTCATCTCACTATGTAACTCGCATTACTGAATGTGTTTTTTGTGCTTTTATTCTTGGTTCTCACGTCATGGCAAAAGAAAAAGTCGCTTTATCACACTGCTAACAGAAAACCATCAAGAAGTAGCGAGTAGCTGCGAATTCAACAATTTATTATATTTTTAGCGAAAAAAACTTTTTTCAATGTTTCACTATTATTTTTAGCGAAAAATGTATCCTGTAGACTAAAGACGTAGTTCCTTTTCCCCACACATAGAATTCCTGTGGTCGTGATAATAAATGTAAGTTGTAGTTTAGTAGCAATTCTCAGCAGCAGTTAATTTGTTAGCTTTTACTACTACAGGAGTGTTCACAGGAGACATGGGGATGCATACATCACCTACTTCCATTTGCAAATGATTTATACTACTTTGCATGAATTCGCAATCAGTGAGTGCTTGGTTAGGTAAATATATACATATTACATGTGTATTCACATCAAAACCCAATAAATAATAATACCCTGTGAGGCTTTGGTACTAAAAAAGCTTACAGTAAAAGAACAACGATGGCATATTGGAAAGTTGTGGTGTGTTATCAAGTGAAACGAGTGGAACCACAGTAGTGCGGATATAATCACAAGTTCATGTATGTAATTTTACTAATCTCTTTGAAACTATCGTGCTATTTGGAAAACAGAAAAATTGACACCGTTTTGCTAGATTAAAGCCATGAACATATCCTGCTCCTGCCCATAATTGACTGTAGTAGCTGCTGTTTATCTCCTGCTGCCCAAGTCTACTACTAACTCAAATGAAATTGTAAAATTGTATTTGGACATGTAAATGGTAATGTAGTGTCTAAGTACCATTTCACATACAGAGTACACACTCACTCTCTCCACTGCTACTACTACAGCGACAACTGCATCCACAATGTATGTTTGCGTATCAAAAGTTAATTAACAGCAGCAATTTCCTTTGATTACCTATTCCGGAACACACTCAATTTGGTGTGGAAGCACAAAGGGTAGTATTAGTCTTTGAAAGCAGGTGAGAGAGTCAGAGAGTCACCTAAATCCAATCCACGAGACTCCTTATCTTTACACTAAAACCCACAGTTTCCATTGCCAGATTGCCACGGGTTTTAAATGAATGTGTGCCGCAGAACTGCAGAGAGAATGTACACAGAGCATCCTTGATTCTTATCAAGTGAAAAGGGAATGAAAGATGAAAACTCGACAAGGATACCAGTCAACGGAAATTAATTACAATGGAAACATTTACAATTTACTTACAATAGACTCCACAGAGAGATAAAGAGAACGAGACGATAAGCCGTGAATTACATTAAATTCCATACAAGGGAGTTGACGTGTCACCCCGCAAGTCAATATCACAAATGGGCTTTTAATGTTCGGTTGTAGCCATGAATCCTTAATAGAATTCGTATCTTAATTACAGCAGACCACATATCTTTAATATTACGCTGTACTTTCAAACTTTCCAACTACAGTACCCGGGAATATCTTTAGTGAAGCCATTTATTTATACAATGTGTCTACTGGAAATTCTATATGCGGGTATTTTATTGGCATTGCTTTTCTGGGAACTTTGCTCAGTGTGTGTTATTGCGTATATAGGAAATCTGTAATAATAAGGAAGGTCGTGCATGCACAATATGTAAATTGAACTACAGGCACACGAATTATTTATTCCAGCACGAAGAATGTACCAATAATGTATGCACATGATAAATGCTCCTTTGTCTCTCAACCAGCCTACTACTACTACTGGTTGCTTATTATTACCATTTCGTGTTTAGATTTTACAATGGAATTTTTAAGCAATGATTCAATTGCTGAGCATTACGGTGCCCTCGTGTGCTTTGCGTGTGATTCTTATCGACTCGACACATAGATTTTTTTGAGTGTGGGGGAGTACAAAGCAGTTTCATATGGGTAAGTTTAGTTTGTGCGTATGTTGTTATGTTGTAGGAATACTCATATTTTATTTGTATAAGTGTGGCTTGGTTTGGTAAATAAATATGAGCGTGTGCTGATGCTAATGTGGTAGCTGTAGTGTGTGGGATGCTTATTATTGTTTTGTAAAGATATGTGTGTTATGTATTAACAGGGTACTGTGCTACTGTCGTTCTTGTAAATATATGCGGTGTATTAAATACAAAATAGGAACAATGAGGGGATGCTTAGTGCCTTTGCCCATAATACAATGTCCATATGACTTGTGTGTAGCAAGTACATAGTACAGTATGGTACAGAAAATAACGATTGTGTTCATATAAGGAAAGACACACGAGCCGTTTGTTTGTATGGGAAGGCAGATATGCGGGATAGATAAACAGATGAAGAAAATATGTAGCCATTAGTTTGGAGAGAAGGTATATAAGGGATATTGGAGTAATAGAAAGTGTATTACGGGGTATTATATAAGTTAGTAATGGAAAAGAGTGAGTTAGAGAGTTTGAGTCAAATTACCAGCTTGCGTGAGAGGAATGCCCCACTCGATGACTCGCTTCGAGCCATCGGGTAGGTTGATGGCTGTATGAAGACCCTTGGCCATGAGATAGCCCTGGCCCCAGTACTCATATTGGTTGGTCTCGTATGACAAAATGCTTTCGATTGTTCCTTTCACTGACTCTTTGGCTGTTTTTTCATCAGATGATTTCACATCATTGGATTCCTCCGATTCTTCTGGGTCTTTTAACACCCAAGCGGGATCAGGAGAAGCTTCATATTTCAGTTTTCCAACCGCTAAAACGATTTCCTCTTCGATGAATCCTTTATTTCTTTTCAGCTGAACGTCACTGAGTTCGTAGCGTACGGGTTCGATTTCTGTCAACACGAGACATGTGGTCGCCGGCTCGGGATCATTAGGGAACATTGCCGAGCCAAGATTAACTGTCGGGTCCAAGTAGCCTATCATCGTTTTGTTTAGATCTGCTGCGACAAATTTTTGCGGCTTGACAGATATTGCCACTGAGCCGGTTGGAGGGTTATTCGGTCTCGTCCACACAGACCATTTCAGACGAGCTGCATTTGATGAGATGGTTTGGAATGACTCCGAGCCTTCCACTCCTTCCTGAGTGCTGATGTTGCACACATGAATATCTCGAGAGATCAGACCCACTCCGCGTAAGCCTTTAAATAAACAAAACAAATTTCCTTTTACAAACTCCGAAGAAACATTCTTTCAGATTGAAACTAATCCCACCAAGATCAGCTCAAGCACATTCATAGGATTTTATCATTCAGTGCAATTTCATATCTTCAAGGTTATGCTACCTATCTGTAGCTGTGAATAAGTGAAATACCTGGCAATGCGTAATACCTATCCAATCCTATTTTACAATATTTATTTTCGTTTCATGAATTCTTTTACGTCGCAAACAATCATCATCTTTTTTTTAACACCATGATTTAAACAATCCTAAGCTTTCTCGGTGAACGTTGGATATTAAGCAGATTAATTTTAAAATAATACTCTTTCCATTATTGGATTCAACCGGGTAAGTGGGCGTTCAAAAAGGTTCATTGATTATACACTCATGGCTAGTGCAATTACAACTACAACAATAGAGAATGCTTTATATACGTTTTCGTTCAACTGAACATGATCTAGATATTGGCGACGAAAATTCGTTTTTTTAAGACGATGAATTTTAAATTTCTATGATTTTAACCAATGTAATTGACGATCTCATTTTTTAGTTTAATCAAAGCGATTTAATACTAGTGTTTAATAATAGTAGGTATATAGATTATGGTTTAATGTTTTACTGTCTACATAAAAAATTTACCTACGTTGAAAATATAATTCCCCGTGGACATAATCATCCCCTACCGGGGGTTTATTACGGCATTTTCCACAAAAATTAAATCACGAAACAATAAATCCCCAGTGGATACAAAAGCGCCGCTGTGGAACATTTTTGACCTGTAGAAGTTTGCAATGGAAATACTTTTGTAAATAGGTAAATTACATTCGGTACTCAGTTTGCGAAAGTGTATAAACAGTAAAAGTTAAAACATGAAATTAATTGGCTGTTAGCAAATAAGGGCTGATACTAACAAACATGTAAGGTAAACAGACTGAAACTATATAGTAGGGGCTATAATGAGGTCTTATAAAGAGCACTGTCACAAGCAGCAACGTGTGGGGGAAATGTTGATCGCCTTCTTGCAACTGGATCCTTAATGTTAGTGAATTACTTATTGAATGTTACGGCAAGTGTCTATTCTAACATCCACCATGAAACTATCTAAGGCTAAATGACCTAATATTTTGCTTTCAATTAGCAATGTGTAAAATTCTTCGTACCAATACCGCAATTCTGAAACTCCTTAGGGAGATATAGAATGAAGTTTCTGCCCTCAACGTACGTAAGTAGGTACTTATACTAAATACCAATAAAACGGGGTATGCCACTATACTTTATGGTAAGATAGTGATCCTACAGCTATAGGCTATAACACATAATAGACACACTTATGGATGTAATACTACAATACAGTACAGACTGAGTGTAAAAATAAGTTTGCCATTTCATAGTGAATCTGCTGGTTTATTTATGATTGATCATTACATCAGTATAACATCGGAGAGTTGTAAATTGCTTTCATAACTCAGCTGAAGAGCTACATTATATACAAGTAAACAACAAAAGTCTTTTACACGCCTCCCGTCCATAAAAATGAATAAAACCGGCAGTTTACTTCGTCTTTCTCGAACAATCTTATGAATCTTATGGCATTATGGCGTTTTCTCATTTTTTCCAGATATTAGGTACTGTTATCAGAAATGGGAAAAAGACTGGGAAATCTAAGGGCACACGACGAGAATAAATAAGTAGAACGTAAAGAATGCAGAACTTTCTCCTTTTCTTCTTACTGCGAAAAGAAGGAGAAAGTTTCCTCGTGCCATTAATAGAATTGCCATTAAGCAAATGATATTATTTGAATAAAAGGCCTGGAAAAGCCAAGACAGGTGATTCAGTTGCCTCAGACCTTAAAGTTGTTTTAGTATCGGCATGAACAATGCATACACAATTAGCATGAAATATAAAAGTAGTCTCCGTATACGTACCTGTATGCCAGACTCTGCAAACAGCTCTGGAATCTTTTTCGTCGTGTCCTTCGGGAAGTAATTTAAGAGAATCTTTGGTTTGTCCTTTGACCCATCTGAGAGTACTGGAAGTGACTAATTGTCCATAAGAGCTCATATAAGCACCGGATCGAATGTACACGGGATCATCCGCAGACGCATAGCTGAACAGAAGAAGAATTACACTCAGAGTTAAAGTAAATGTCCAAGAGCTCTGTCCAACAAAACTTGTGCACTTTGACGCTGAGTAAGTGGAGGAGCTATCTTTGCCCGAAGTGTTAGTAACTCCAACTCGACTCATTTTCACAACATTAAGATTACTATCAATCTCCATATTATCCTTATCTCCTATCACCTTAAGTAAATCCTTTATATATACAGCTGAAATTGTCTTTCGGGAAGTTCTATTCACACGCTGCTCTTACTTCTTCTGCACTGCACTTTCTGTGTGTGTGTGTTCAGTTTTTAGTTCGTGTGAGTCTCGCCTTATTCCACCACCACCACTTTTCCTCTGTATTATTATACGGGTAAGATATTTTCACTTTTATTAGTGGAGTGTCGACGGACTGCGTTGTAATGTAATGTTGCACTCCGTAAAGAGACGCTGGAAACGGAGACGTTGTTGGGTTTGGGTATTGTTATGTACTTATAATGTACAACGTGTCTGGTCGTAAATCTTACCTTAGTACACTATTACTAACACACCATACCACCACCCGGATACTATTTTAACAAACTGCACTGTTCACTTTATCGTGGAGAGTATTCACTTTATATTACGTACACACTTCGTTGTTTTGGTTTCAGCTTTCCAGAATATAACTCTTCGGGAAATATTCTCCCGTTCTGTTATAGGTATACGTACTACTCGTCTTGCAAAGTAATGTGTTTGGAGTTCAAAACTATACGACTGGTATTAACGACTGAATCAAAGGCGACTGAATTAGAAGGTGAGATTTAGTTCGGCGTCATGAATCCTTCGTGAAGAAATATCGACCACCTAGAAAAACAGTGAATCAAAAATCAAAGGGTTAATTTACTGTGTAAACTCTGTATAATCTAAGTCGCACCTTTCATGCTTAATTAATGGTTATGATTTACAATACGTTTTTATGCCTATTAAAATACAGTTAGGGTTGGCTAAGAAGTCGTAAAAGCTACTGATTCGCTCCAACCAGTTTCAACCGGCTGTATATAATACAATTTTCTTCTTTTAAATCAATTTCACCCCATTAAGTATTGTTTGCTAGAAAAACTAGCTGAGTGGGTACTCAGTTGACAGCTCAAGTTCACCACTATCACATTATACACGAGAAGCTGACTTTCTTCGTCGTCGTGTGTAACCAGAGCCTTATTGGACTAACTAAGATAATAATATCGAATTATCATGCTGAGAATGACACTTGAGTATCTCTATCTACCATGTAAACCTCTTAGAGTGTATCTCTACTATGCTAATGTATTTATGTGTATAGTTCCACCAACAACACAGTAGTAGTTGTTTAAAGATGACTAGAACACAAAAGGAAAACAATGCAAAACTAATTAATTATTTATTAGCCTTATCGTCCTTCAGTATCACTTAAAACTTTCCAAACTCGAGCATACAAAACTACTTACAGAATATCCTGTACACACTTACTGTAGTTTAAGTGGAGCCAAGACGAGTAAACAAAGTTACAAAGCAAAACAAAACCAAGTCGCTTGATAATTCACAACTTTGTGTCGTGCTCTCCTATACCTAATCAACTCAAGAAGAGCTTGAGACACAGCCAAGTCCCATCGTCAATACAATGGAAATAACAATTTACCTAAACTTATTATACTACAAAACACAATGTGTAGCGATTACATAAGCAAAGTATTAGAATACACTTGCTACTATTGTACACATACGCCAGGGAGAAATCACTTATCACTTATTGCGAACACCACCACCAAGTATTTACAGAACTACCAAAAGTGGACTGAAACACAGTAAGAAAGTTTCCTGTGTACTACTAGTAGGAATAATATTATTTTGTTTATACTAATACTACTGACTCAGTAAACTACACTTAAATACACGACGACTTTGTTTGATGGCATACATAATACACGACTAGGTACCTATTTAGTCGACAACAAGGCGGCATGCATCGTATCGTACTACATATTTAATAGCCATAATTTTTACAGTTCACTTCAGTGTAATTCTACAAGTCTCTACAAGTATTTACGTGTTCACATGCATGCGAAGCTCTCTTGCAAAGAGAATTCAGCACAAAATTGTGCTGGTGCTTTAATGGTAATAATTATATGCGCTGTGATTTGCATTGCATCGCTTCACTTTGATGATGAGAATATTACACAGCGTGTTTGGTATTCTTTGTAATGACAATGACTTTGGATTTATTCCACTTCTGTTGGACATCACACGAATATTTAGGTTAGGTATAATATTTTACATATTCCTACATGTACATGGTATTTCGGTCGGACTTTATGAAAAGTTACCTATATTAGATAGATACTTTATGTGTACTAATAATAGTACGCCTCCACTATTTAATACCGCAAGTTGCATAAGTCTTTGGTAAATACAAAGGAAATACAGCCAGAACGCAATATTATGCAATACACGCTCCATTTATTCATAACACACAATTTAATGTAATGGAAATAGCAGATTGAAGAGAATTGTGTTGCAGAAGCGGCAGTTGTTGTTGTTGGGTGTGGGTTAATGTTTAAATAGTCTCTTTGGTATATATATAGGACACATAGAATAGAAATATACGCATAGAGACGAAATGCCTTTAGTTGGAGAGAGTCCTGTGCTTTTCCTCGTGATGAGACAGATATACCCGCACATTCCCACATACAGCAGATGTAGCGAAAAGTAAGTCAGTTTATTAATGATGCAGTTTGTTTGTTGTGTTGTATTCTGCTGGTACGTTTCTCTCTGTCTCTCTCTTGGAGTAGAGAATACTGTTGTGGACACAATAACAACAGTTCTTGGACTATATACCGCAGAAGTATTGTAGTAGTAGTAGTGTCAGCACAAGTTTGTGTTTGTGTGTCTGTTCTGTGTTTGTGCTATATAATTTCAATTCAACTCTGTTACTGGATTCAAGCTGTGAGTCCCAAATCTGAACTGAAGTAAATTGCAGTTGAGGGACAAACTAATAATGAAGATGGATCACTTATATAGTTTCTTTGTAATGTTTTCTACAAATGCATGTATGTATGTATAGTTAGTTAGTATACCGTAGAAGCTACTACCTTACTTAATAGTCCGAATATATACTAAACCAAGGCAAATCTATTTAATCTATTTACTTAATACACTGTGCGTGGTAGGAGTGTAATAAATATACTGCGGTAGTAGTATTTGTCTTTTTTAGGTGTTTAACTGTCCAGTATATTTATTATTGTTGAAACAAGTGCATGCATTTTATACCTCTATAGATAATGCCTATATTATGTGTTCATATAGGGGTTGTTGTATGTAAAAAAACTGATATGTTTGTTTATGTAATTGCTTTGCCTATGTAGTTTTGTATTAATAGTGACAAACCTGCTGATTTAAAGAACTCCGAGTTTAGTTCATTACATTTCTACCACTATTACTAAAAAGTACGTGAATGTTTATTAGAAAGCTAGGTGTTGGAGATTTTTTATGGGTATAGGATGTATAGATATTTACAACTGTGATGTAGTCTTAGTACTAAGCTGCAAAACACAACCAAACTCATTTCGTGCAAATAATGTAGAGTGAAACTGAATTACATATAGCGTCCTTTGTAAATGTTTTTTGTTCTAATAGCAGTGTGGAGCGTTTAGAGACAGGTCTCTCTGGTCTGACATGGCTATATAGATTCTGCCATGGATGGTATTTAAGGATGTCTCTTCAGTATTATTTAGCACTCGCGGAGCTAAATGTTTTTTACCTACATCAGTCCGTGTGGCTAATGGAGCGCTAATCCTGTTCACAGAATACTAATGCTATATCAATAAAACTATTTTCTAAAGATAAGTGTTGTGTTGTGTTCCTCGTGTGTTTTTTAGCTCACGATTTATTTACTTTGCTAAGCTGTCAGCACTTTCAATAATCAATATTCGTTAAAATGATGAGTATTGTTTATTTTATTGTGAGTCTGTTGTCTGTAAGAAGTAAAGTGAGAGCAGCTTGCGAAATCCAGCAAAAAACGTACATCTATAAGCTGTATAATTGTATATGTAAAAGAAAAGTGCTTATTTTGCTTATATATTGATAACAAGATGACATAATAATATACATAAGTAGATGAACAAGATGAACAATGAGATTTTTATTTTATTTCTTAGTCACGATTGTTTTTCTGTTTGTAAACTGCAAAGTAGGTGATAACAACGCGGAAAATAGAAATACACGTACAAGTATTTATGTATACAGACAGTGGTTGAGAGATGAGATCAATTTTTAATGGTATGGCTCACTTAGAAGTTAAAAGCAGGAGATGGAAAATAGTAGACTCAACTAATAGCCACATGCTTGACTAATATTTAGATCCACTTGACTCGAAAGGAGAGGGAGAATATTATGAGGATTGGAATACGCCTGATTAGCCACGAGCTTACGATCAGAGTTCTGTTTAATTTAATAGCAGGCCAAGGCGTTGCGTTATTATCAAATGAGATGATGTGGTTGTTCTTCTTGTACGATGTGCTTCATGGATGCCTTCACTTGCTATTATGTTATTACACGAGAATGCGTCTGTACTTAACTTACTCAACTACAGAACAAAACATACGCATTACATCTATATAAGCCATATAAGCTATACTCTTTCCATAACTATTATTCTTTATCCTCCTCCTGGAGCCATAAAGTTCACAATTTAGTTTTTGAGCCTTCAATTACAATAATAATAATTTAACACAGAATTTAACACACACTTGACTGAATCCACCCAGTGTGTCTATAATCATAACGTTCAAAACCCTAATAATAATAATACCATCTTCACCATCTACAAATAGTTATAGCATCTTTCTATCTTCCTGTAGTACCAGTGGAATAAGTAATATTATTGGAGTCAAACACGAGGTCAGATTTAGGTCAAGTTGAATCACATGTGGATTATGCTTACTTTGATGCTTTAGTAGTAGTAGTACATAGAAGATTTCCTAATATTATTACTTGTATTGAATGCCAAGAAGTGTAAGCGAAAAGAACTACTAAGAAGAGCATCAATATCTGTGTCATATGTATATAAGAATACACAGAAAGATGTGCTTAGAGATGAGGAGAATAAAAGTAGAAGAAGATACACAACCAATAAACAATAATCGTTTGATGCATTCATCACGATTTGCTGTGGTGGTATTATTTGTACTATTGCTGAAGTAGTAGAGCTGTAATGGGAAGAGATAAGTAGTCATAGTAGTCTCATAGTGATCGAGTTGTTGAGACTTTTCGTTTCGGACGCTTTGCTTCCCACACACATCCAACAGAAGAAGTGCAGACATCCATTCCATACTTTTAGGTTCTACAATAAGCTTCGTCTCTGGAATATTGAGCAGTACCTTTATGTTACTCCACATCGGTTATAGTTATGGGGAAAACACTTTACAAAATTGGATTTTTTGCTCGTTGCTTTTGCTTTGGTTGTCATATTAAGCTTAGCGATTCTTTACGAGGTCTATATTTATATCTCTCTGTGTTATAATATAGTATAGTAGAACACATTTCGTACATATTCTAGAAACGAAATCCAAGTCTGGGTTAATATAATATAATACAGAATGGGATTGAGTGCAGTTGAGTAAGTAGATGTATATAAGGTAACCTAGTACAGATTTGTGGAGAGAGAGAGAGACAGACTGAGACTACTATTATACATACATACTGTGTACATATAGAGCTACTTATGCCTAGTTATATGTTCTACACATACAACATCACATAAAGTTCGTAAAAGTATGATGACGTAGTGATGATTTCAGTTCGGTTCGGTTTTCAAGAAAATTAGTTGTTATGTCTGGGACCTTGAGTTGAATGGTGAAAGAAACGTGTGGGTTTTTTTGTCGGGTGAGACGAATGCAAAGATTTTATTTACGACTTTCCTCAAGACTGGACTTGACTTGACTGTCTGTAGTGAAATAAATAGACTAAAACTTGTCTTCGGCTCTTGTGGTCTCTTCCTATTCTAGTAAAGATAGCGAGAGAAGACATAGAAATACTTTTTTCCTTTCATTTCCTTCCTTCGGAAATGTTGTAACTCTCTGTTATCTTATTGTACATTACAAAACTCAAGCTACTACATGCTACACCAACTAACAATAAGACTAAAACACATTAGAGGAACATACACAACAATATATCAGTCTTCGTGTGTGTGCAATTCAATGTGTGGTGTTGAATGAGATGGTCGTTGTGTAAGTACTAACTCTCTTTTCTTACACACACAACAGAGAAACTCTTATTCTCCGTTTAACAATCCAATCCAATCTCCCCGTTGTTGACAAAGCGGGAGAAAAATTTCTACTATGTTTAAGTGCACAGTACTTTCAATCTGCGGGATGTCATGTCTTGAGCAAGATACGATTGACATGAAAATTTGATGTCTTGACGAAACGAGAAAGACTAATAAGAATTTCTAATGTAACTATTATTAGATTACAAGTAGTAGTGTAGTAGTAGTAGACTAAAAGGTAGTAAAAATGTTCCCAGACACGGTTTCGTCAAAAGTCTGGAAATCTCTTCGTTTCGTAATACCCTAGTAGTCATTTTCTATTTCTATGGCTTAGTCACACACAAAAAGATAAGAAGGAAAATGACAGTTTACTTAAGCCAGACCTTTGGACTCATCTGCATACACAAAGGTAGGGGTTGTAGTGTTTCTTTATTACTATTCCTATATAGCACAGTTAATAATATACCATTCACATAAGAAGTTGAACTGTTAAGACAGCTTTTGAGTATTCACTTGATTCCAATCCATCTTCTATTCATAAAAGGAAATACAACGAGCAATTTAGAAATAAGCGTATACAATAAAGTAACTTACATAACATAACGAATAGGCTAAGCCACCTACTTATTACACATACCTATTTGCAGTAGGTACGCTACGGTAATCGTATCATCTAAAGAACTGTCTTCATTTTCCTTTCGTAAAGTCAAAGTCAAAATTCAATTGGAGCGGAGCGAAATTGTCCATATATTACTCATCGTCTTTGTTCAGCTTGTTAAGAGCCAACTAACGAATTCTTGACTATTTCAGCCTTGGCTTAGAAGAATACAGAAGATACCTTCATTCTTGTCGGTGGATTATAGATTCAATGTTTAACACCAGACTGACTGTCTTAGGTTGTAGCAGTTAGTCCGGAGCTTAAAGCGGATTTCATCCGTATCACCCAAAACGAAGACAGGAATTACAGCATCTTCGTCACATCACCCTCAATTCCTCCACTCGATTCACTTGTAATACGTGTAAGAGGCCTGTGATGTATAACTAAGCCTCTTTCTCTCCCCAAGGAGCACTTGAAAAATGCTAATGAATGTATTACGTCTACCTCTAGTCTGCTGCTGCTTCTTCTACGAGAAGAACCCGTCGTCGTGGTCTAAACTAATGACTGTGCTAACTGCAACCAACTTTAAACTGACGTGAACCACACAAAACTTAAAATCCAGTTTACCCAACCGTGACTTTTGCGATTTGCACTCTCTTTAGTATTTCCTCCACTCTATCCACCAGCAGTAGCAGTCAACCCCATTCAGACTAACCTAGTACTTATACCTAAGTGAATGAGATCAGTTCACTTTAGAGATAATTATTTTCTATGAGAATGACTTTGTTAGTTACTTAAGTTACTTAAGTAAATTCCTTTATATAGTGCACATAATACAATTTATTACCATTCACTTCTTCCCTCTTACTTACTATAGCTCTCTATATTATACTTCTATGCACCGTAATCAAATTCGCTGGCAAAGATTCAGTTCCCATTCATAAACCATATTATGTTTCCAACTCTTTTATGTAATCATGTAGCTGCTGCAGCTACTACATAATACACTAATATTGAATTACACCACATATGTACATTCTTTTCAGTGCAAAAATTTTCTGGTAAGTATACTAGACCTTTGTTTGGCAAAAACTTTATTATCTGTATTGCCATATAATTTATTAAGATACATCTCTCTGCTATTCGTAGCTTATAAGCTTTGCCACTTTTTATTCGTTAGTATTATCTGTAGTGTGAGTAATGGTAATGTAATAAGTTATATAGCATTATATACTACATAATAATATTTATTCCATTTATTCCAAGAAATTTTTACTGCAGTAGTAAAAAGTTTGTTTAGCAGTAGTGGTAGTTTGTACCAGTAGTAGTGGGTACCTAGACTTGTAAGTATTGTGGTTGTAATCCAAGCCGAGGCAAATCAACCTCCATGAAATACAAGTTAGTGGCTAGGCATGACATGTGGTGGTGGCAGTAAGTAGCGTTAGCAGACTTTAATCACTATCTACAGAATTTGTCACGGACACGCAAAAGTACGTGTGCAAGAGATGAGAATGAAGCTATGTGAGCGTCTAAAGCTAAAAACCAAACTAGAATCTAAAGAGACAAACAGAGACAGGACGCAGTACATATAACATAATCAACATCTGAAAACTACAACTACACTAAAACACGTAGGCATAGTCGACTTATACCTTATCTCATCATCATCATCCTTCTCAGTTTGCTTTTCTCCCTATTCATTCTCAGTCCAGATTAAAATTGTCACCAAATGTAAGTTCTACGATACAGTTCTACTGCTAGGATTATAATTCACTGAATTCACTCCAATTCATTGTCAGACAAAGTGGCTCATTATATTCTACCTTGTTATTAACTTGTGTACGCACCGTGTAGTGTACTGTTACAATTAGTGTGATAATACTGAAAATACATTTACTATACCTGTACATACTTATCTGTATTGTTTGTGCGTAAAGATAATGTGTAGGAAGTGATTAATGTAGCAGGTAGGATGTTACCATGTTACACACTGTAAAGGGCTTATAGTTTTGCATAAAGTCCCTTATAGTAAATTCCTGTACGATTCTCATTTCAATTTACCAGGTAAATTCGTATACGTTTATAATATGCAGTAGGTAAATAAGTAAATGCGAACAATAAGTAGAGAGAGAGAGATGCTATACTACTGCAGACAGACAGAAAGCCTAAACCACAGTGACTTGTATTCTATTGTGTTGGATTTTGAGAGAATACAATAGAATGACTCACATCGCATAGCACCACAACAGAAGGGAACTGTGAGTGAGCAGATTGAACAATGACAGACAGCTAAACTGTTAAGGGCATGTCCGATGATGACTAGATGGATGACAGCCATTCAGCTACAGATTGTTTCTCCGTCAATTCACTTTGAAATGAATCAAGTTGAGATACAAACATGAAATTGACTATGAGTACGTACTCTCAAATCGGGTCAGGATTTCCGAAGCTTTTTCTAGTTTCCCATACAACAAAAAATTGTGTATAGATATTTGTAACATCCACACTTTGCTTTTTATGTGGTTTGACGTTGTATCTGATGTATATGTACAATAGGAAAGTTTTCTCCTATTAAAATAATTTGTTGTTCAACATGACACTAAAATATTTTGTACTAGGTGCAAGGTACATGTAATAATAATGAAACTTCTATTAGAACTGCGCAATAACACTTAAATGTAATGTTTCTGCACAAGTTTGTCAGTATTATATGCAAATAACTAATAAGCAATCAAAATGCATTCAAAATCTTGTATGTAAAATTTTATGCATAGGTGAATGAATGGGAAGAATAAATGGTGAATAAAACAGGACTTTGTAAAATACAGCGAATGAAATTAAGGGTAAAAGTTGGTGTTCACCTCACATTCTTTTCTAGTACTACTATTTGTACACCCGAGACATAATAATACATCAATGAGTTCTCGTATCTTGTGAGAGAGGAGATAAAATACGTAATTTTCGTATTGAGGCGGACAGGAGGTACGGTAATTTAGCTGAAACGATGTTATAAATTTTGTAGAGCAATGAAGAACTAATGGCATGCATCTCTCTGTGTACCTTTTGTGTGTCTTGTCTACTTGTCTGCTGCTTTACCTAAACGTGTGGTGGAAAAACAGACCGAGGTGGATGTGGAGTGTAAGTAAAGACATGCATAAAAGTATTAGAGCTGGTTGGTGGCTAAGTTATTTACTAAGCTCTCTTCGTAGATTGTACAGATACATTCAGAAGTTTGTTGTTGTATATCACTGAGAGAGATGAATGAAAAGAGGATTGCATTATACGAGATAAAAAATCGTATTCTTCCTTGAAATGAATCGAATGTGCTGTTGTGTGTAGCAAAGGCCTTTTCTCTATTCAAAAAATAATCTAAGCAGCACGCTTGAAGAACTCTGTGCTACCAATTTCAATACTGCCAACTACAAGAAACGCATATACCTATATACTACCTCGTTCGTTCCTACAATACCACAAGAAAAAATATTGCAAATTATACTGTGCAATATTTGTATATAGGTTATACACTCGAAAATTGGTTGTGTATTTATTTCTATGATTCGTAAAGGAATTTATAAGTGAAATCTGGTTTAGATTTTTTGAATTTAAAATTGCCAAGTGCAAATAATGTGGATATGTCTTCCAATCTTCTAATAATGTGAGGTTGTCGAGTTTAATGACACAGGCGGGGTATATCTGTGTCTAATCCAATTGAGATTAATACAATGCAGCTGGGTTAATGAAATAACCGTGAGGCAGAAGTCAAAATGAGACTGAGTGGTACAATATGCCTTCAGATCGAATCATAACGGCATTACAATAATTACAAGCCCATCTCATTCTCAACCTCCCGAATTTTGTAATGTAATATTGTTCTGATGATGACTGTTGGCGTGGATTTGGATACTGAATTATGGTTTGCGTCCATAATTCATGTAGTTTAACAACGGTGCTTCTCAGAAAGTCAAGCCATGCCAAGTGCACGTCGAAGAAGAATAGAATTGGTAGCTAATAGCTATACTACACTTTGATCATCACAAAAACAACGGAAGATTATAGCTTGAGACGAGACGAAACGAGTGAGTTAGTAGCATAAAATAAGTATAACAAGGAAAAGTAAACCAAAGCCAAAGAAACCACGAAACGAATCATAAATCTAAGCAGGACATCATTCTACGTGTATAAAAAGCTCGTCCACTTACACTCATTCTGCCGTCTCTAAGTCTTCCACTTCTTTTTTCCTTTGGCTTTTTCCGACTTACAAAAATTATTATTTTTATACAAGCCTAATGTGAATCCTGAAGAGCTATTTATAATTCTAATAATAGTACCATCCCACTATACACTTATACAAGGACTACCAGCACTAATGGTGCAGTTAAGTGCATACTTTAATAAAGAGTTTGAAGTTATAATACCGAAGTGACTGAGTACGCTGTGAGGATGATTACACTCATACATTTTGTAATGGTTGAGTGAGTTATTTCTCTCGAAGAAGAAGACGGGCAACACAAACTCTTGCAAATGAAAACAAAAACAAGCCAGCACAAACAAACTCATTGGACTCTGAATGAAATGAGCCAGATGAGAAAACTAATGCAATATGCAAGTCTAATAGCTAATTTATACAATACATACAGGATAAAGATACAAAATCAAGTTTCGGCTGCTTTATGCTATAACAATGAGAATTGAGCAAGTTAACTAAATATTTCCATCATTCTCTTCAGGAGTCTCCTCCTGCGCCTTTCTCTCTCTCTGCATGTCTCTCATAGACTCAGAGCGAGAACGTATGATTGTAGTAATACATAAATACATACATACAAAAGACTACTAAATAGAATCACATTGAGTTAGTTAACTTTAAAAGTTTAGTTAGTTCAAGAGAGAAGTTGACTTACAAGCTGTTGTATCTGAGGATGGATGAGTTGATTTGAGTCTTAGCTTATAGAATCTCTGTTTTTATTGTAACTATTACAATACAAAGGATTATGTATTGCTCCAGTACACCACAACTGACATAAACTAACCCAAAGGAAACCACCACACGAGTATTACTCAGGCTATATCTTTTAGTATATGACTGAATCAGCACTCACAGGAAATACCTCACTCGTTTTAAATTGTACACAGTTTGTGCAAGTATCTTCACATGGAAGAATATAAAGTGACGCTGTTTGGGAGTCTGCTTAAATACACTCTGGGGTATACGGAATACAGAATTACAGCACTGCACTATTACTCTGTGTAGATATTACTATTGCTTCTTGTGGTGCTAGACGATTCTATCGGAGTATCGCAGGAGAAACAGCGTCCGGAGTGGAAAAGAAGATTGTCCTGCACATAATGCTTCGTTTTGATGTGATGTTTGAGTGAGAGAGCTTAGCTTTCCTTTCCTCTACTGCCAAGACACACAAAGAGAGCAAGTTGAGTAGAACGATGAAGAATTGAACAATGAATTCAATAGCCAAGAAAAGAAGGTAGTAATAGTAGTATGGTACTATATATATTATACTACTAGTAGTAGTCGTAGTATGAAGTACACTGGAATGGGGGACTACCTTCACCCAGCCGAAGAAGAATAAGTCTCTTTCTGTCTCTCTGAGTCCGGTTTCTTTCGGAATAAACTGTTTTAGGTACTACAACAACCACACACAGCACACGAGTCGATGTAGCAGCAGAATATGAATGGAAAAACACGAGAGCCTTTGAATTCCACGGAAAAACCCATTCAGAGAGAACACAAACGCGATGTATGAGAGAGTGGATGAAACTCGGATCAGTTCTCTTCACTTCGGATGAAATGTTAGGAATGACAGAATACACACTCAGTCTCAAGGAGTAAGTAGCAGAGTCGTTTTCGCGTAGTACAACTTTACTGTATTGTAAGAGAGTCGTTCGTTTCGTTCGTTCTCGTTCCTGCACAGAAATGCAATGCTCTTCTACGTGTACGAGAGAGATATGGACAAGGAGTAGCTTTCGTGCATGTACCTTGTGTGTGATGGCTTTAGTTGATCGTCTCCTGTTAGACTCCCGCAGCGTTTCTTCACATTCACGTCGAAAAAGTCTTGCGACTCTGTGAATCGCAGTTGTAGTCGAACACGTTCCCTCGTATGTTATACTTAAAGAGAGAGGTAAGTTGTTAGTTGGCAAGCTGCTCTGTGGCTGTTGCTGCTGCCGCTACTCCTCCGTCTTCTGATCTGCTGAGATCAGAATGAAAGAGAGATGCTGCAATGATGATGCCTCTCAAACACTTATTTGCCTACGAATAATGTTCCAACAAATGGGATTCTCTGAGACATGAATTTCTATCTGAAGGTAGTTATGAATTTGTTCTTGAAATCATCTCAATGCGGTAGTATGGAAATATTATTAAGTTGACAGGAGAAATTGCATTGGAATTCTCCTGGACCGGATAAAATAAGGCAAACGTTAAGTAAAGCAACGCAGCGGAGAATTTCCTTTTTCCCCTCTGCTATATGAGAATTTTAATAGTGTAAAGCAGAATTGAGGAAGTAGACGTATTTTGCTGTGCAGTTGCAATGGAAATTGACAGTCTGTTCATGTATTCAAACGCAGTGTGTATGAGAGTCGGAAGATTGAGAAGGGCTAGAGAGCAATTTCTTTCCGGTGTGGACTGACGGTGGCCAACAACGTTGTTGAATTGCACAGGGAAGAAACAGTTCGTTTTCGTGAGTAATTTCCACGTTTCTTTTTGGCTCCTGTTATAAAACTGGAAATGCTTTGACGACTACTCTGTCTCAGGCTATTATGTGTATACTCTGTGTCTACACCCGCACATGGGTCCTCTCAGTTTCTGCCTTTACAACTATTACGATCCTACTCGTAACAGTGTACTCTCTACTACTCCTATATACTGGAAGCAGTCACAGACTCAACTCAAACTACGATTACTGCCATCGATTTTTCTCCCCTACTCTCTTCGCCGTCTGTGTATTACTTACGAGTTGTATAGGTACTCGTTCGTGTATTCTTGTGAACTTCTACTTCTACGACTAATATAATGGAGTGTATTCCTCTGTATACACACGCAGACTGAGTGAGCTTCAGTTTCAGCTCCACTCCACTACCACGGTGTGTGTATTAGGAGTTTACACCATTCGGAAAAGAAGAGTAGTGCGAGTGGTGGTGGTGGTGGTGGGGATATTAGAGTCGTTGTAATAGAAGTAGTAATGGTACAGTTGTGCAATCGGAGTGAAGAAAAGGAGGAAGACTAAGGAAAAGTCCTTGTGACTTGAGTAGTGACGGGTGAGTTGCTCGGTTTAGCGTACGTAACATATACACACCACCACCACCGACTGTTTCTCTTGCTACTACCCGGGTGAATTGACGTGGAGGAGTGAGAGAGTGGTGTATATAACCGTTCTGCTAAACTTCCACGAGTGAAACTAAGAAAGACCATCGCATCGTCTTTTGAGAATCAGATGAGAGTTAGGAAGTTCCAGAGCACAGTACAGGAACATTGTGGAATAGGCATGTCTCTCTTACAGCAGACAGAGATCGAGAGACTCAACTCTCCGACTGCCTCTGCCAACATCTTTAGCTTCACAACATTATTGTAGTAAAAGTAGTCCTGGTACTCTGTCTCTGATGTAGTGCATTACATTAGTTCTAAGACAGAGTAGTGTGTGTATTGCTGAACTACATCGTCTGAAATGAAATGCCTACAAATATGGTTACTTACGTAGGTAAAGTACATTAGGAGAGTACTAGAAATAATAGTTGAAATACCCGGGTTTTACTACCGTGGTGGATTTCTCATGTTCCATCTGAATGGGTTTAGCAATGCAAGATTGCGACCGACACATGGCAATATCCCTACTAAGTTGAGCTGGTTCGTGTGGTGCTATATGAGCTGAGACTGTATTACCATCAGAAGGTCGAAAGCAGTTTGTTTGCGAGCAAACTGATGCTGTGTCGTGTGTGTAGTGAAGAAAAGCTGTCTTCACGAATTTTTCCCTCGAGTCAAACTGAGTCAAGTCACAAGTAGTGCCTAACCATATATTATGTATGTACACACACCGGAAGGATGGATGTCACTAACAATATACATGTACTATGTGGATACATTAGAATACAAAACCTACGGTATAACATTTCATCGGTTAAATCTTAAAGCTCAGTCTAACCACGAGAATGAAACGCACACACTTCTCTATACTAGCACTATTCAATTCTTCTCAGGCAAAAAAGAACAGATCGTCGGCGAAAGAAAACGGGAAATGTTTTCGCAGAAATCCCTTGTAAACCAACCGCACAAAAACTACTACACTGTACAATATACATGAGGAAAAGACCAGTAGAGTATAGTTATAGTGCTCTTATAAACATACTTACGCCAAAGAAGGTTTTCCTGTTCAGGTTAGACTTTTGCCTGAAACTACAACGGCACAACTCTTTTAGCACATACGACTTTCCAAATGGAGAATAAGGGAAAAGACCCGTGCAGACGTAATAACGTGTTGTGTAATGTAATGTAATACACAGAATAAGGAAAGGAAATGAAACCAAGATATTTACATTCTGGAAAACCACGACAGGATAGGCTTGCATATTAAGACAACGTATATAGCTTAGCAAGGCAAGGCCTTTAGCTTTATACAATATACATTGACGTAGTTTTTAAAAGAAAGAAGAAAGATGAGCCAAAAAGCAAAGGACAAGAGGTCTTTTTATGTAGTCACTTCAACTTAAACTGTCTCACTCGCTTTTTACCCTGAAATACATATACAAAACGAGTGCGAGAGCAAAGACTTTTCTTGTGTGTAAAACCATATCCCTTACTATTCCCGTGTACAATTTCAAAGACCAGTCATACAGAGTATATAATAATGGCTTTGTACATACTTGTCCTACTACTCTTTCAGATATAAACAGACACGCAGTATTTTACCTTTTCACGGCCATGTTCTCCACTCAATTCCGCTTTGAAGTTCTATTCACGTACTTTATGGAAGAAAATATCCCTATGGTCGGGTAAGAGATGCGTCTTTCTGGTTTCTCTCCGTCTCTTTCTCTATTTCCGAAAATGTGAATACCTAACCTACACAGAGAGGTGAGATTGTCAGAGCGACACTTAGAACGACATTCTCGACAATGCACACGTTGGTGGTAATGGCAATGGGGTAGGAATAGTGTACAATAAAATAACGTGTAACGGAAGCATATAAAATATAAGATACGAAACCTAATCCCACACAGCCCAACCAAACGAAACCAAACGCTACACACACAGATATAATGTAAGATACGATTCGAGTTCTATTCAAGTGTGTGCGTAGAATCTTATAGCAGTTATACACGGAAATATAGCCATAAGCACAAGGGGGTTGCTTTTAGACATTGCTTATGACGATAATAGTAAGTAATGTAATGTGCCTTGATAGTATTTACTTATATAAGAGAGATCGAGAAGTGTGTTGTTGTTGGTTGTTGGAGAAATGAAATTAATGACAATGCAATAGAATGCAATGTTGTGAATGTGATATGGCTTAAGCTTTGCCTCACAAAATTTACACTCTGCTCTCAACTAGAGCTGAATTGAACTTCTATTACGTGAACCTCTCTATTGTAAGCTCTCATTCACATTACATGACGATATTTTCTATCCTTCCTATATATTTGTGTAAACGCAATTCTCTGACTTTGGTCTAGCTGTTCTCTCTGCCATTCTCTTCTAAGAGCATTGCATTCTTGCATGGCATGCGCTTGTATTCTCCTCAGCTCGCTTGAATTGAGGCATAATACATGAGACAGTAATTTCCCTCAGGGGACTAATGCTCTGCAAGTAGTGGAACTTGTATTTAATTCCGTTTGTGTCAGTTCTGTATTATTCCGTGTTCTTCTGTGTGTATGTTGTATTACCTTTGTATAAATACCTTACAGTGTGTTTTTGCCTATAAGTACATTTGTACATGTATACGTGTACACATTTCAAGTAAAAAGAAGGACATCTCCAAAGGAAAGGTATAGAGGTGTATTTACACGTACACATATTACATACACAATGTTGTAGTAAATTAAATAGCATGTGTTTGTGAGAGGATAGAGATGCGTTCCAAAATTACTGTATTGGATTGGATTGGATGAAAACTGCAAACAGAACTGGTCTCCAATGAGCACAGGATTTGGTGGATGAAATTGGTCTTTGCTTCATGTCCTGCTACTCCTGGCCTTTTCTATACACGGCATTATAAAGCTCATTTGCCATACAGAAATATTCTACCATTACTGTTTAGTATGTGTGTACACATAGAAAATTGTCTGACACTGACACTTCACTTATACTAGGGTAGAGTTCCACTTAGGTACACCATCATGGGAACCAACATGTGCAAATTATACTCAAAATATATACAGACTGACTGCATATAGTAGTAACGGAATAACTAAAGTAATGGTAAGGATGATGACGAAAGTGTTTTAGATGGGGATTGTACCTTTGGAGAGTGTTAACATTTCACACAGCGTGCTCAGTCGTTAGTTTGGTGCTGTGTGTGGTGATGTGCTTAATGAGATTAGCAAAACTACCAGAGTGACCCTCGAAATCAAAGATGAAGCATTTGATGAACGTGAGAAGTCGTCACATTTAAATTAGAGAATGTCAAGTCAAAGAGCAAAAGTATAAAGCATTCTGAGTATATCTCATAGAGAGAGAGAGAGAGGATTAATGTCCACCTACTAATCATGATCGTGTTACGTACGTGTTATCTCGCATACTGATCTTCAGCTCTCATTACCAACTAACAATGCAGCATTACACTCAAGGAATATTTATTGCAACTCTTATACAAGATCATGTACTAATGCAATCATGAGAGTGTGTGTCTGTGTTGTAATGACTGCATGATACTGTTTACTTATAACTACATGAAAATGAACTACAACGGGATATATCATAGTTTATTAAAAAACAAACAAAAAAGTTCAAGTTCATAAATAATGATTGGAAACGTGACTGTTTTGCTGTTAATGGAAATCGGTTTGCTTGTTACGTTGGAATTGTTTCCGTTCCTCCATTTTGCTAGACAATAATGTGTTTAGTACCGACCTTATAGTACATTTAACGCAGAACCAACCCCAGTAGATTGAAATTACGGAGTAATAATACCTTTGGATTTCTTTGTATAGCATTAAGTCGTACGATGGTGCAAGAAGTGTAGTAAAATGTAAACTGGCATATCCCTTCTATAGAAGTAATAATAATGAAGTTAACTTATAATCCCTGGGATTACCAGTTGTAAACTACAATACAGTTCCTTTCATTCACCACTATAATTATCTGGATGTAAATGCAAATTAATCACATCACAACACTTCATACTACAAGTTCAGCTTCAACACACATACAAATGCAAATAAATCAAACATCATAACACAAAAGCTGGTTCTGTTCAATCTCTATGTTCAAAAGCTAAAGGTTAAAGAGGAACAAACTGCGTATTTAACCCTTGTACCTACTACACATGTTCGAACGCACATTATGCACTTACAAAAAATCTAGAGCTTTGATAAAATCCGATCTTTTAGTATACAAACAATGTGACAGTATATAGTAGAACTATAGTACTGAAAGATATATGATATACCTACTACTATTCCTATTCATCATTTCCACTGGGACTGTGGGAGATAGCGCAGATAAATGACATTACTTCGTGTCTTTGTACATATCAGAAGTTAAAATGAACAGTTAATGAATGCGCTTGTTATTTGTAGTGTTTATCTATGTATTTGTCACTGTGCTAATGTATTATTTCCTAATAGAGCTATATACTAAACTAATTAATGGGCATGTGTAGCTCTTTCTTCGTACATACGTGTTTTATTTTATCAATAAGAATAAGTTTGCACAACATAACACGTCAAGTCAGTTAAGCCATAAACAACTCCACCCTGTCTAGGGCTGCTGTGTGGAGGAATACAAACTGCAAGTGTAAAAGGTTGTGTCAGTTGTGTACATAGCACTCGTAGTGTAAAAGGAAATGAAAAAGGAGTTGTTTAAGTAAGCGATACCGTAATACAGTAGTAAAGTAAGTAGTAGTCTGAAAGAAAAAACTTATTTGAAAAGAGATCCTTCCTTTAGGTTTACTTACGCAAAGTAATCCAGTTTATACACAGCCACCGTCTTTCTTAGTAGGGCAAACAGCGAGAGAATAAGCGGGTTGTGTGTGCACAAGGAAAAAGGCTGAATAGACTTGATTTGACTTTTTATTATGAAACAATTAGTCTAAATCACATTTATTACACTTTATTCTCGCTAAAGAGTTGGTAAATAGCAATTATTGTGACTTATGCGCTGACTGTTCACTGCACGTGGATTATTCACTTCTGATTCTCTGTGTATAGGTAAACAGTATTATTAAACTGAGAAATTCAAAGTGTTTTCTTCGGATGTGGTTCTAACAAGCTGGAGAGTATTATTAAACTGTCACGTCGTCACCCTCTCTTTACGAGAATGAAAAATCTCTTTCAGCAAGTTTTTCGAAGAAGATGAATGTAATCAGAAAGGCTTTTTAATTTAGTTCTTTTACTTGCTATATGTTACTCTCCGTGCACACTCCACTCTCTTCTCTTTTGTGTTTGAGTGGGTGAGAAAGACTCGTGGCTTTTGGATTGACTTTACTTATGGCTTTAAAAGTTCCTTCACTTTACTACGAAACTACTAACATTACTATTGATATTGCACACAGTATGTACACTTCTACAGGGAGATTGACTTGACTTGCCTTTTTCACTTTCCTATCTCCTCGTTGTACGTCTCCTTATATATAAAAAAGATTTCTTACGAAGCACAGACAAACTCATAGCATTCTCGTCGTAAAGTAAACGATGTAATAAGTAATAAAAGGGCAAAGTCTAACTTGACTTTAGTAGTTGCCGCAATTTTCTATTCCTCCAAGCTCAATATTGCAATCTGGCCAAAAGAGAAGGCAATTAGCGCTGTGGCTATACTTCGTCGACTGATGAGCTGTTAGTATCAAAACGACGACGGCGAGAATATGAAGAAGAAGAAGAAGGCGAGAGAGAGAGAGAGGAGAGAATAGCCTTCCTTTTTCTTCACTCAAATAAGTTTCACGAATTTAAACACTACTACTACGATATATATAAGACTTGGACTAGGAGGAGTACCAGAAGAACCATTAGAATGAGAGTTACAGATTCTATATGTTTTCCCACTCTTTGCCGTCATCATTGTCGCCGCTATGTCTCAGCTTACGAAGTTAGCTGGGAAGGAGATGTTATTAAGGAATGACTGGGATTCTGATGTGAGTGACTCATTTTCCCATCGACTCATCACAATTTCCACAAAAGACCAAACTCAACAATGAATGAGCAAACTAAGATGTGATCACGTTCCTCTCGTCCTCGTGTCGTGAGTCGTGTCGATCGTTGCATAATGTCGTAGTAGTACATGTATAATAAAAAACACTACTGGTTTATATCATCTATATATGTATATGTGCAATAATGTAATGTATTTCTGTATAGCTGTACAAAGTAGACAATCATGCGGTAGTACTAGTGGCAATGTTCTATGAATAGCAAGTTCTAACACACCACACCTACCGTATTACACGGGTGTATTATTTCGATGTTCTTCTATACTTAACAGGTACGATAGTGCAGATACCACTTTGGAATATGCGATGCAATTTATGTTTACAGCTATGTATAGTGATTTGTATGCCATAAGTCACATCTCTGTGAAACCTTGGTGGAAATAATCCCTCGTTGATTTTCTCATCATCTCCCCAACAAAATTCTATTACAGAATATGTCTGCAAAGCTCACAGACAATTCGAAACAAACTGATGGGTTTGAATTCATGAAGGTTGCAAATATTATCAGAATCAGAATGTATATAGATACAAATACCTATACAAGATATTCTAAAGCCCACGCTTATCCTTTATTGCCTGCAAAAACTCTAAGGAATCTCAAGAATGGAAAAATGGAATTATCTTACCTTTATTACACGATCGTATTAATTTGAAGCACACCCGAAGAAAAAACACGAAACTTTAACACGTATACAAGCCTACAAGAATTTTTGCGTTGGTTCGAGTGTTACTATAATCAATGTTCAATTGGAATTGTCAATGTGTTAATAACACCTTGTATAAAACTAATGCACGCCACAGTCCTCGTTTAGTATTCCGCTGATCTGTTTGGAATTCTTCGTTGTAATCCGCACAACTCGCCTTTGCATTTGGCTTGACACGACTCCCCAGTCAAACAACACTATCAAGCTGAAGAGCTACTTATTAGAAAATCACTTGTTTTTCTACGTTTCGCTATATAAGGCTTAAAGATGCTCACTTTTAATTGTGCCCTGTCTTTTTCCTTGTCTACCTTCTGTCTCGATGAAAAACATGAAATACCTCACTCCTACAGTTATTAAGCAGTGGGACTGAAATTCTTTTTGTGCGTTGGCACTATTAAATTTAATGTATGTATGTGTAGTAGTAGTACATGTTGCACTTTACTTCAAAGGGTAATCCTTATCAACGTCAGTCATACACATAATATGCACCAACTTATCCTGTCACTCTGTCACTACCAAGTTAACTCGCGATGAATACACAAAGACAGTTAAAATTTTAACAAGAAACGTTGCTGGCTTGGCAAGAACACTTTTGAAGATGTTCTATGCTAAAAAGATGGTGATTCACTCCCTGTCTTATTCTCCCATGCAATGATTCGCATTTTTCGGCAGCGGATGCTGTGTATCAATTCTCTGCACGATTTTCAGTATCTGTTTGTTCCTTCTATCTTAGTATATACGTTGCTTCAAAGAGCGTCAATTTCTGTCTGACGGTTGGATAGTTACATACTGCACTAATATATCTACTTCTTTTACTACCTCATAGCTCCAAAAGCAAGTGACTGTACTCTGTAGAGAGTAGAGACTCTTCGTAGTACACTTCTACCACGTATACCTATTTATTCTGTGCCTACCTGCTTGTAGAGCTACCTACCTAGTTAGGCAGGTATAAAATATCAGTGTGAGAACGAAAAAACAGCAGCTAGAGCATAAAACGCTGAGTCTGAGTGGATGACGAGCTGAGCTGAAATTACAATTGAATGTAGTATGATACTTGTTTAGATATTACCTCAGATACCCTTATTGTATATACTTTGCGGAGTAATCACACACACAGGGAAGGGCTGTGTAGTTTTGAAGACATCCTATGTACTTTAGTAATAGACATAATATATGCGTATGCTTTGTGCACTCGTAATGATAATGGACTGCAATGGTATGCAAGCAGGTAGGCGCACTTTATCCTCTATATAGAGAAACACTTGATGATGATTGTATTGTATTCCGTGCTCTCTCTGATTCTCTCACATTCAGCATTGTCCTATTCGACATTTTATGCATTAGTAAACTCACACTAGCCTAATGTGGGATTAAAGTGCAACGAGGTATATTTTTCCCGACGAGGATGCAGAATTTTTAGCAGTTGTTATTCTCTGGGACTCTGCCGCAGAGAACGATGAGCAAGCTGTGTGCTGCCTTTTACAGGAGAAGTACGCAAGGGCAAGGGATGTACCTCTACTGGTAATGCCACTACTACTACCACATACAAATACGAGGATGAAAATTGCAAAGTCAATGTCAAGTGCACGAGGAGTAGCCGAGTGTAGAGCTAATAGTAGCAGTAGTACTGGAACTACATTGGCTTGGCACCTTTGTAACCTTGGTATGTCAGGTGTAACTCTTGCCAGTAAAAGAATTATGCAATATATTTTATAACAACGGAAAAATGGGATGGATATATATAAATTACAATAAAACATACAGGTAGGTTACCTATTTACTGTAGGTAGTAGTAAAGGTACCTACTTACACAGTACTGGTACTAAGAATATAAATGTGCCAGAGAATTTTGTAGTACTGCCCGTGCTATGTATGTAATATTATGTAGTCTAGTTGTAAGTAGGTACTTATATAGTATACTATGTAGCATTTTAAGATTATTTAATATATGTATTCTGGAACTACGCTCATCCTCTTTTATTGCTGGGTATTGTGTATCTTGTGTATAATATTATGAATAGCGAATGTAATAATTGAATTGCATAACGTATTGTATTATTCCGCTGTGTATTGTGTCCGTTGTGTAGATATTATTCAGAAAATTGAGCGTGCACTTGCTTTGTGCTGTTTTGAATGTGTACTTTGTCCTACTCTTTTGTGTTTGAAATCCTACTTTTAACTAAGCGTTTGGATATTATGTATTATAGTAGGTTAGCATAATAGCTATAGCATAATTTCATGTACAGGTATTACCGGCTCACATCTTTGTGTTTGTGTATTACATATATATAATGAAGGATAATAATAGTAGTCACATTAAAACTATGAGCAATAAGAATCTTTTGTGAGCAAACTGAAAGTGCAATCTTGCAAAGTTAACAATACTGTGCTAAGTATTGTATATGGAAACAAGTAGTAGTAAGTAGAATAAAAACGAAAAACATTATCAGAGATTATACAAGTTGTATGATTAGGTATAGACTAGATAGATAATTTTGATAGAGAAGAACGTGTCTTGGGTCTTGACTATTGTTCACGAGCACCGTGCAGATCCAGTATTTTACATGGAAACATCTAACTTATAACTTATAAAGTCTGTATTATGTATGTATAGTACTTGCATGCAAAGTGTCCGTGTACATGTATATGTGTTCTGCATACTTTAAGTGTTTTCTAGAGTTATAGTGAGAATTTTATTTCTTAAACTGCATGTAAGAATCTAAGAATGTATATAGGAATGGTAAAGTACAAAGGGAAATTCAAAGGCAGCAAATAAACTGTATATATATACCCAATACGCATACAATATGCATGCATGATTCTTAGCAGGCTTTTTATTGTTTTATTTATTGAACAAAAATTCAGAGTTAGAGCAGAGCAAAGGAGCCGAAGAAATTACTTGTATTGTGCAGCGTTTCTTTGCTTTTGTCTGGTCGTCTTCTACTTGATTTGGCATGGATGAAAAAGTCCTCCTCTCCACTTGTCTTATTATTTGACTTTGACTTCAGCTGGCTCATTGGCCCGGTCCACTCTACCACTCTCTGCATGAAATCTTGTTTCTGATGTTCTCTCGCCCGTTTAAATTCTATCCGATACGACAAACAGTATAATTATGTAACTCTATATGCATGGTATATACAAAGATCTCGTTTTTCTCCTTATTAATGTAATGAATTGTGAAATAATCTTGTATGTATGAAGTAGACTTCCTATTGCCTTCTTCTGTATTGTAATAAAGTCAGTATTCATGTTATTCATGAATGTGCCTAGCCTTGTATACAACTTAGAGATGAGAATTAAAAACATTCATAGACGCAAAGTAATAATACTATCTCGCATTCACATTCGTATTAAGCATTAATAAGACTGCTGGCTGGGCTGACTCGAACTGCGATAGTACACGTATAATTCAGATATACAGATAAATATGAAAAACACTGAGCCAAGAGACAAAGCGTAATAATAATAATGATATTGCCTCCAGTCGTCATCCTCACAGTCCTCCTCTATCACACAGACAAATAGATTGTCTACAATTGTACCAGAATGTGGAACAGAAGAAAAACTTTGTAAAATGCGGAACATTCTCTGTTCTCGAGTCAGAGTCAAGTGATATAAACTGTGAGATTCCTAAAGTAGATTTTTTATTTTATACTACAACATGACACATTCAAGAAGATATTACAATACGATATTATTATAATACACACAGAGGAATCCACATGGTGCATTTCGAATTTTACTGCTAGAAGTCCACTATAACGCTCATGCTTCATTCAAATTCAACATTAGCAAGAAAATGTACGTGGAAGCTGTCTCTATTATTGCTGCGTATGATTGTTATTGCTTTATAACAAGGCATGAGAATAGAAAGCTGTAAAAGCCTATGTAGTTGTGCACAAGGATGAAAAACTGCACAAAGGAAGTATATTATAGTTGCATTGTATATTAGGTGAGTCTGTATCTTGTATTCTTTCCACACAGTCAAGTAGCTTCATTAGTTATGCAGAAAAGTCCAGTGTAGTCCAGTTCAGTCGACATCAGCAACACCAACTTGTAAAACTTCGTCTCTTATTTTTCACAACTGTTGTGTACAGCCGCTGTATATCACCAACTCAACTGCCTACTTACACGAGCAAACAACACAGCAATTGCTCTGCACATTTATAATGTACTTCATATTAGTATAATAAATGCAACGTGTGTATGGCAAGTTTACCTGTACTGCAATGCAATGCTATAAGTTAGTAATAGTGTCTGTATTTTTGTAGGTGGTTCTCCTTCATCGTTCCCTTAAGCTTAATTCAGAAATTTTCTATTCTTCTGTGTAAAAAACTCAGATGGATTGATATGGTGGTCAACTTTTTGCATTGCCTTGTCACATAATCATTCCATATTACTTTACTAATATAATAATCTCACATCCTTTTTGAATAATGCATACGCATTGAATAGGGCGAGATATTTGATACTTTAGGACTTAGTACTTATATACTCTTATAATATTATTAATCATTTCAGAATCTTCATACATTCTGTTTGGTACATTCAGCATTGTTGCTTGTAGCAGTTAATCTTCAAGACAACAGACTGTTGATTGCTTTAAAGAGATTTGAGAATTCTTCTCCTTTTATATACAACAACAATGTATACCTAAACAAGAATTTATATGGAAGATCCTAAAATGAATTAAAATACGCGTGTCACTCTATACTTCGAATTGCCCGTGTGGTATATCAGTTAAATTTTCTTCTATTTAAAGAGTTGGTACATGGAACATAATTGTCGATACAAATTTTTACGATCAAAGTCTACTATACTTCCCTTATAAGTTGTAATTTGAAGTGTTTGCTTTGACTTTGTCTAGAATGGGATAATGGGAATGTTTTTAGTGTAGGCAGTAAGTAAAATTCTGCTCAGGGAGTTTTCAGAACAGTAATTCACTTTGTAATAACTTAATAAAGCATAAATAATCGTACACTTTCTCTATTTGTCTTTATGTACATATATAGCTCACTACTATGCAAAATACATACTTGCTATCGTTTTGTCTCGACTATGTAATTGTACTAGGGGAGCTTATATAAAATTATAGACAGAATAACGCTTTATCTGCAGCAAATAACCAACCTACTCATAATATCATGGCATGGTACCTAAATGCTGTAGCTAGTATTATACCTACACTTGAGTTCATTCTTGATGATGGTGTTCTTATTGTTACCATCTAATCTCGCATTGTTTTTTCTCTGCACTCAACTTCTCGTCCTCGTTAGGTTACGATGTACTTTATTTATTTCGTTCCGTTTAATTTGATGAGATAGAACGAATAGGATACTAAAAGAGAAGTGTTTTATTACTCTCTCTCTCTGTTTCTCCCCTCCATATCTACATACATGTCCCTACTCAGTTAGTAAAACCATTATCATTCAATAGGTGGTTTATTTGCAGTATTATATGTGTGGAGGTCGCTCCTCAGTGTTTCGTGTCTTGCCTTGTAATGTAAAATATTATAGGGAAATACTACACTGTTTTCGGTATATAATTTATTCTGTATAAAATGATTCATTTAAATCTACTTCGTTATGCACATTATGCATGTGACTGGTTTCTATGTGTCAATTGCTGTCTAGCATCAATATTGTTGTGTACAGCTCTACAGCAATCAACTACATATCTTAATTTACTACGTCTATTATTCATTCTCCTTGTTTTTTGCTTACATGTAAAAACAAGTGTTGTAAATAAGATAGAGATAAGAGTTTTAAGAGCTACCTAGTATAACTATTAAATCTGTTGTAGTATAGGAAAATACCACTGTTTCTTCTGTGTGGTATAACATTGTGTTTACTATTACAGTCGCTCAATTGTGTGTGTAGACGTTTTTTACATATTATAATAATAATGTGTGTACTACTGCAATTCTTAACACACACGAAATTGCATTAGCATTCTGGGAATATGTAATTGTATTTATAGGTACATAATTAGTTGGACAGTACTTGCTAATACATGTAGTTGTGTGTGTAAGAGGGTTAAGTTTGTAATTGCGATAAGAGCATGACGACGAAGCACAATGAGAACTTGACGTTTTCCATTAACATCCTTTAATCATCCAGCGTAAATAAGAACTCACATTAAACACTGTCCCTGTATGGCATTTCGAACAGAGATGCTAATGTGTATGAAGGTTTGGGTATGCAAATGAAATGAAGCACGAGTGTAGTATATAGGGTTGTAATTTAAAGGAGGAATAGTAATGCAGAAATTGTTATCCTTCTTCAGAAAGGGATGGGAATGGATCTATTCTAATAATATAACAATCGCCATTCTCCCATAGTTTAATTTGAGTGATGTTTCTAGACTGAAACATTTGTAAGAGTAAAAAGAGAGCTTGTCTCAAGTTCATCCAATTCAGAAACTTGAAACTGTTCTTTCTAAATGATACAACTCGGGTTGTCTACGTGCAGTAAGAGGTATATAACGTTTCTTTCTACTGTGTCTCGTGTGGCAGTGATTGTGAGTGAGACACATAAAGAGCAATACAATAGAATTGAATATATTCGAGTTGAAATAAGAACAGGGTAATAAGTTAGTGGGGAATGAGCCAAGGAGGGAAAGGAAACAGATCTATTTAGTAAGACAAGACAAGTACCACCACTGTGAGAGTAAAGGCCTAAAAGACTTCAGCAGAAATGGGAATGGGAAAGGAATGAAGCGTTAAAAAGAATAGAATTATATAATGACATTTCACTTCCACTTCCTCCGTGTTCTTCTTCTTCCCTTTTCGACTACTTCAAAGGGTGTCTTTCATATGCGTGCACGGAATGGTGGCATAAACTTTTTTTAGATGCTAATAGTTGTTTAATGACCGACTGCGTGTGGAGCCATGAATTAGAATTCAGATCGGAAGCAAGAAAATACTTTACACACACAAGTCAAGGGTTATGCTTTCGGCAATAAGTATGCGGATGTAATGATCACGGGATCCACAAATCTCATAAACTTCGTGGAATGGAAATTTTTTAGCTGCATGAACAAACCCTTTTTATTGCCGAAGAATTTAGTTCGAGGGTGCTGTACTCTAATACCAAAACAGTCGAATTGAAATAGCGGTTTTAGTAATAATTTTTGTGTGTACACTCTGCTATAGGTGATCGCGATTGTTATGTAGCAGATCCTTAGATTCTGGCAGAACCACATCCAATAATCTCAAAATTCTAATATACAAAAATAAAATAATTTAATTTAGGAAGGACGGATTTACTTAATATCCAACCTGTGTTTCCACAAATTCACACTGGTTAATTATTAGTAGTTTGAGACTTTGGAATAGGATTGCAGATTGAGATTACAGTGTTGTAGTTGTAAATAATTTTATTTTACGTCAATAAAATTCAAAACAAATCTATGTATCTAGAACATGGAATAATATTAATTGTTGCGATTTTAAATATAAACAAAGTTGAACTACAGTCAATTAAAGATGGTCAGAATTTTAAAATCCATAGTTGGAGACAATATTTGTAATTTGATGGAATTCTTATTTTACTACTATCTGCAATACAAAACTAACACGCATGTATCACTATTGCTGTAATGAAATGACAATGATAATAGTTATGGTGTGTAACTTCACTAAGCAAATGATTCTCTTTATCATTACCTGTCTTTTGCTATAATATGCGAAATCTGTTTGGCTTCATTAAATTTTTAAGCAACTCAAGCCACAAAAGCAATTTTAATGCAAATTTAATGTAAATCTTGAGATTCGCTTTTGAAAGTGTTGGAGATAAATTATAAGTGTCAGAACATTCATTTAGAAAAATCATGTATTTAGTATTTCCATGCATTTTCTTTGGCACTTGCCTACAATATGTAAATTATTTTTTATAACCTGTAAAATGCACTGGCAAACAAACGATTAAACGCAATCATGTATGCAGTGGAGTGGAGGACAGCGTAATAGTAATACAGATGAACATCATAAATTTTGTAAAGAACTACTACTTACAATTTCATTCTCGTAAAAGAGTAGAATTGTTTTATGCTAAGTAGTGTATGACACAATAATAATGTTAGATTCTCGTCAGATGTGGCATAAAACTTTCAAGCTATATTCTTTGCAGTGGGGTACATAGATACAGAAATGATTTAGGTATCAAAATTTTTAAGACTTAAGTACTTGATGGTTTTTGTGGTAGGTAAATTGCTGTTGTAACGAGGTAATTTGTTTTTCTTTCGTTTGTTTTATGGTTGGGTAAAGAGTGGGGGCGGAGGAGGACTGCCAGTTACAAAATACCCATCAAACCTTGTAAAGCAGACAAAGAACACACAGTGCAATGAATGGAATTTTCTGTTGTTGACGATGATGATAATGATCATGACAATAATAACTATTCCTTTTAGCGTACACAAATGCTATATTCGTATATGATTCATTTGTGTTGCCCCTTCCTAGTATATTTTTACCATTTACTACATGCAGTAGACACTAGACACACATAAATACAATTTTTCTGTACTACACTTAATGCACTACGCTGTCAAGTTCAGTAATGTGATTCTAATGTCATGTCACGTTGTTTACGAATGAAATAGTTAAATTTGTAAGGTTGATGTTGATTTCCCTAAGGACTTGCTTGTAAAGTACAAATTGCTTACATTAGCTGTTACATCTCCTGGACACACATCAACTAAAATGCGCACAAAAAATGATGCATTCAATTTTATGTATCTGTAGTCATAAATCTGCTAGTAATGTCCATCTTAGGTATTGCTCACTTCTAATGGTGCAAATACTTTGTATAAAAATCTTCGCTAGTGATACGGATACTATGATATCGGCATTGTGAATACGATTTCTATACGTAGTAATATACTTGGGGAGTTACTAGTTAGTTAATGTGGTAAATATTGTTTTCGTGTAGACATAAACAGTTTTTTGCATAATGATACTATTATAAAAACGTTAATGCAAAGCTCATCAGTTTCACTTTACAAAGTAATAACTGAAGAAGGAGGGATAGGGAGGTGGAGTGATGGAAGGCATTTGTAAATAAGATCTATCGCATCTTTACTCGTCTGCTTCAACTTTATTTCTACTTTTTTTAAAGAAAGTATATTGCCAGTAGGAAGTGTGGGATCTCTGTTAAGTGTAGTATACATATGGGAAATTTTCTTTTAGCAGAAGAAGTATAGACAGAAGTAAAAAGCAAAGGTGTAGTAATCGTGTAGTATAAATGCATCTACCCTGGTATGTAATTCTAGTAGGTGAATGGAGTAAGGAACAAGAATTGACTAGTGAAACAAAGTGTAGTAAAACGAAACATTTTTCGTAATGTCTGTTAGTGGGTTGGCTCGTGTTTTGCTACGGCAGAGGCTATAATACCATTGCATTCGTAGTTCTTCGTTGTTCTCTACATTTCCAATATTGCGATGTCTCGTCGACATTTACGTTGCACACAACAGGAAGCTGCGGCACATTAGATAGGTAGCTCCATATTTAAGTGGGAAGGTTGTTTGGCTTGAGTTTTATTCATTCGAGAAGTGTTACCTTGAGAGACAGTATAACATAACTTGATACACAGTACCTAAAACATCTAATGTTTCAGGCGGGTGCTCCCGGTCACGCCTACCGAACCGAGTCGATTGAAAATTCCCGGAGGAAACCTTCCGTGTTGTAATGTACTCTTTTTCGTCCTAGTTGATCTTGATGAAAAACGAAAAAGAAAGCAAAATAACACAAGGTCATTCTGGATGAAAGGAGTTGGCAGAGCAAACTGCATAGTCAAGTGGAATATTGAGTACAGGGAATTCGTATGGAGAATGAAAATCGGTCAGAAGAATTGTGCCACAGCCACAACGCAAAGAAAGGAAGCTCCTGCTCTGACAGGAATGAAAAAGCGTAAAGTTTATTCTCAGTAGTACACTTCATAGGTTCTACTGCTACGGTTGTACATATAAATAGGTACCAACGTGCATTTACAATTTTGTAATAAATTCCCTTCAAGATTTATTCCAATCATGTCACTCAACATCAACTAATATCAACCTTCTCCTCTGCAGGAGTTGCATCAGATTTCAAAAGAGCTTTGAAACCTAAGTACATTCAAATGGATAGCTAACGTTCATTTTACATTTCAACATGCTAAAATTGATCGATGTAGGTACATTTGCAGTCTTCTTCATCTCATATGATATTACATATAGGTATTACATTTAGAATCTGAGAGTGCATTACCTTTTACCTTGTATAGACTCTTTATAATACAATTCAAGATGATACAAAAATACTACCTTTGCTTTTCATACTGATTTTTTTACCTTTAAGCAAAAATCCAGAAAATGTTACTGAATATTATACGGTAGAATTAGAATTAGCATTTTAATGTATGAGTTTGCATTAAATCTGCCTGTAAGTTGTATCAAAGAAAAGCATTAACAATTTAAGTGAATGATAATCCATAATCTTAAAGTAGAATCAACCTGAAAGGCAGTTCATCAAAAGTTCCTACAATAAGGATGATATTAAATAGCTTCTGCATAAAGTGTTTTTTAAAAAGCTGTTTAGTGTTATTGGTTGTGATTCTATTTTAGATAAGATATTACAGTTATTAGTTGATAGACAAGACGACGCCCTCTCGTCAGATTACGTCAATAGAAGATTGAAAAATGTCAAGAACTTGGATCACATGTGGTCAGGACTCCGTACTTTTAGCAGCTAGGAAGGATGTAACAACTGCGTAGGAGCTTTTCACTCAACAAGTAGGTATGCCTTTCCTCTCAGATGAAAAGTTGATGTAATGTGGTTGTTTGCGATGAGATGTTTTATATGATACTATATACTTAACTCTTATCGTGGAAAGAATCGTTTTTACGGATGTATTACGGGATACACCTTCAATTACCGCTCCTGTTATTCCGCTGCCGCAGCAGTTCCATCAATGGAGAGGTACTTTTTCCTACCCAAGAGTTAAATAAATCCCCTATGAGAGTTCTTCTGCCATATCTTTCAATCTTATCAAACATATCTGGTTTATTTATGGGTCATTACCGTGTTAACTATTGTACTAAAGCTAACATCAAGACGACTTCGTTTTAAATGACAAATGTGACATTTTGTGTGGAGGAAACGATTTCTTTTTTGCTACAAAAAATTTAGGAGCACTATCTGTATCTGAGAAAAACTGTTTTATATGTAATAAGTGAGATATAGTAACATAGATACGTCTCTTGTATCAAAAGAGTCACATATACGAATGCTAGTTACAACTACAATAGCGGGTACAGTAATGCTAACCCTTTTGTGCAGATTGGACTCAGATTTCTGTACAGTTTCTGTCGGGTTTTCTATCAATGAGCTCAAGTGTGTTATTGCCATTCTTGAAATAGAATCCCATATAGAAGTTGAATTGAAACGAAATTCGCTAGTTGAGTTTTTCCATCCTCTTGACACAAATTCTTTCTTCGCTTTCTCTCAATCCCTCTCTGAGGCAATCAGTCATTTCGGACGAATCGGCCGAAAAAGATTTTGTGCAAAATGTATTTCGGCTTTTGTTACAATTTTTTACAACAGTAGTAAAAATCCAGTTTCATGTCCGTCTTTTATTTCACCTATGCATTATGTATTTTGTGTTTGCTTCATCTGCAAGCATGACTTGACTTTGCATGGCTCTACCTTCAAGATATATGTTGGCCCATGTTTGCAAAATCTATGACTTGCTGGAGGAGGTAGTAATCGTATTGAGTGCCGACCGTGTATATGCATGCACCTTCAGGCAATTCAATAAGCGTTTTTGCCAGTGAAAATATCTGGAGTAATTTAATTCCACAGTTTGCATGAAACCGACCCGCTTTTTCTACATGTGCAATATTTGCATTTTATGGATGTCAAGAGATCCATGAAGATCAAGCGAGACGATTCCAAAGCAAGAAGTCAACCAGCCGTCATGGCGAATAAAAGCATTGCGCCGTGTGTTTTCCCAATGAACCTGCAACACACAAACCTGAGAGTATTGTGAAGGATCCTTTAACAACGGTAGTCTACGGGAAATTCAATGCGGCACAACTAGGTTCTTATTTTAAACAAAGCTTGCTTACAGTTTCTATTTATGTCAAAGTCAAAGGTATTATAACAACCATACAAATCATTTCAAATAATATTATTCTCAGAAATCTCAAAATGTCATTATCATGCATAACACTAGTAGAATGTATACTACTATAGGTATATTTGTACGGAAACGAGTGAAGTGACTCGTGCAGTGTACCTATACATTATTCACATTTTGTTTCATAAAGAATGCTTTTGTTTGAACGCTTCTGTTCGTATACATAAGTCAATTGTGCAAATTTTAATTACAAAGAAGAGTAAAGAAATCTCAAAGGGAAAGAACAAAGTTTTTATCAATAGTAATATATAATAGTAATACAGTCCCGAGGCAGTGAACTGTCTACTGTTTACAGAAGGAGTCTTATAGTGTGTGTACTACTATGACTAACCTATATTCAGTACACGCAATCAAAACTAACAACCGGCTCTTTAAAACATTCTTCTTATGTAAAGAAGTTTCTTGTACAAACAATTTTTAATATTGCAAGTTTTATAGTGTTATTAAAATGTGTGGTAGACAACAACAGATCTCTGTAGATTCACTACGCAGTAAACAGTATACCTACTACATACTTCCACGTGAGTCGTGAGGCTGTAATAATATTTATTACTCACATTACCAGAGTATAAATCTTGCAGAATTCCAGCTAACACAATATGTATATAATTTATGTAATAACTGCTGTGATTCATACAACATTTCACTGTCAATTTAAAAGTAGTGATTACTGATTACCTTGATTCGTACTTATACTAACACTTTGCAGATAGAAGAAGATTTTCTTGTAGAAGATTTTCTTCTTAATACTGAAATTATTTTCCATGTATTAATTTAGTCGTGTAGTTAATTGTTCAGCTAACATTTTCAATGGATGAGCATAATTTACTTCGAAAATGCTATATTAGATTACGAAATCCAAACTGACACCACAAATGGCTTTGTTTTGGCTTACAATTACATGTAAAAATATAAGGCATGAAAATAGAAATCTAGGCCTTCACAATAAATTAAGAAAATTGAAGTGCAATTGCATACGAAAACCGCAGATCCTTTTACAATAGTGCACAATAAAATCTCAAGGTTTGCTTTATAGGTAGCATTTGAGTATTTTTGTTGATCTGCTGTAACGCAATAAAAAATGAGCTAATACAGCAATAGAAATTTCTAGACTCCACTGCATAAACCAGAACACATCTTTAGTGAAATGCCTGTGTGTGTAACTCCATATGTACAACTACGAACATGACATTTAATGTTCACGAATAGACAAACTACAAGCATTATATAATGTAGTCGTTATAGATCAGTGCTAGTAGTTATGATGACAGTGTGATTCATCCTGTCATTGCCTAAAATAGATAAAGTCCTATAATATTACAGCCCCGATGTTAAAATCAGTCTCGCGATGATCTTTTGTTCGTTGCCTGTCTTGCTATGACACATCCAAACCAAACCGCATCAAATTATTATGTCATGCAAGGAAAGTTGTGAATTGCTTCCCTCACTCGCTCGCATATAGCACACACACGCTAACAAACACAAACTAAAATGCATGTCGACTCTGTCGGGCGCACAGTCAAATCATCTACTACTACTACAACTTCACAAATAACTTTAGAAGTACAACTGATGCTGTTCTGAAAGAAAACACCTTTCAATATAAAGTAGTACTACGTCGTTCGTGTTCACATCCGTTTCTTCCTTGTGCTTACATGAATGCACACATAAACCATGCACTAAAATTCACAGCAGTAAGTATATCACGTCAGTTTTCAGATCAGTATACTAACTTAGGTATACATAATATATCCACACACGAAAAATTACTCGAAACTTATACTACCATGCAGGGAACATTTGACTATTGACTTAACTGATGGCATTTTTGCCATTACTATACATTAAGACTACAATGATCGGGCCACCGCATGTATCTGTATACATTGTACAGATATCTGTCAGACTTTTATCTCCCGTCTTTGCCATATCGTCATTTACATCGATATTCTGTAGTATTGCACATAAAATCTACATATCTATAAGTTAATCTGTAAGTAGTATCGTAAATCATTAAAGTAAATCATTGTAACACATAAAAGAGCTTAATGTATTCACGACTTTGGCCTTAGCCTCTCTTTCTGGAGTTGAGTGGGTTTGGTTTGCTTTGGAAATGGATGGCATGAATCATCCTTGATAGAATACAGCATTAACATGGAAAGGTAATGGGAAAGTGCAGCACTTTGTGTGGTGGTATTTCGTTAGACTTATTAGTGACGAGACACGCTTGAGAAGTTTTATTATTGTAGATAATATTAGAATGATGTATAGGTACTGTAGTAGGTAAGCTGTTAGTATGTGTACATTACTCAAATAAATGCAGTAAGTATAATGTGGGCTTTCCACTTATTGATTGACATTGAAGACTTCCACCTGGGGCTCTCCAGGTCGCAATGCCTTGTCAATGTCAGCCACATCACGTCATTTTCCTTTTGCCCTTCAGCGTGTTTTCTGTCTCGTAGTGAATGTCATGTCTGTGAACACAATTATACACGAGAAGAAATTAGAACAGTCAGAATTTAACATAAAATAAGACACGAAGGAGAACGATTCAATGCCATTGCTGCATTTAAAGAGTACATCAAACCTGATTGAAGTCATAAACAATAATTTTCTCCGTTTTGTACACAATTTCCATGTTTTCATTGTTATACGTTTTCTGGCCAAATTATATATTACTTACCATGTAGATTATATCCTATACAATTTTGTACATACATGGTTGGTTCAATTCATTGGATTTCTCATTTACAAATATTATAAATGCATTTTTGTGAGTTGCTTGATTTGTATTTTTGCTTTGATTACTTTGATATTATTAGCATTACCAATTACCTGCACACGATGATGTTCTTATCATTATTTCTTGTATTATTTCCCCAAAGGCAAAGCGACTAACTGCTAGATTATAGAAAATAACATAATGACACACCTATTTGTGATTTGCTATTTCGCGAGACGATAATAAGGCAGGAAGATAATTATAGTTGCCAATAATAACAATAATAACGCATAGAAATATTGGATTATTATTATAAAAGCTAAATTCTCTTGCTTCATGTACATTGCAAAATTGCAAAGCATCAGCTTTATGTGGAGGAATCATTCGCATATTTATGTGCTCTAGTTCTACATATTCAAGCTTTTGAAGGATACATGTATTTGTAATGTATGCTGAAAATCAATAAATTGCAAGGGAATGTTCTTTTTCCCATTGATTTTTGTTATGTACAAATGATACAGTGCCTAGTTTGTACACTGAACATTGTCCAAGGTTCTAGTACCACGTACTTATATAGAATCGCAGTATGACTTATTGATTGATTGTCGCAATGGTAAAAGCCAACAAAGAAAAAGATGGGCAAAATACGCTTTCTGTTTGGAATGCACTTTTGGCGTTGTTTTAGTATTCTTGGCGGAGCCAGCTAAGTGTTGAGGTTCTTTCTTGGTTGCTTAAAATATTGGCGTGATTGGAGACGTTCATAGCAGAATTGTGATGATTGTGGGTCGGTGAAGGCACAGTGACACAAAGCACACACACACATGAAGTACATGTAGAAAGGCTTTATTACGTGACGCAGTGCTAGCTGTCAGCCTTTATCTACATGTGCCAACACTAAGTAAGCTTCGCAGCAAGACAAGCAGTGGTGTTAGCCGAGGCAATAAAAGTGGAAATCATTGGGGTAAAGCCGGATTTAAAAGAGTGAGAATGAACGCTGCAAACGTCGGAGGACTGAAAAGATGAAAAACTACTTCCCTGTGGTTGACTCATAAATCTTTTTCATGCATATAATATATGAGATGAGATCTGTTTGAGTCCCCGGCACGTTCAATCCATACTCCAAGGAGTACTCATAAGATACAATGACAAAACATGAAATTTAATTCCAGCCGGAACCAACACAGTCCGGGCAGCCTCTTGTTAATACTGTTTGAAGAAGTCTGGAAGAAAACGTTTTAGTAAAATATGTCCATATGGGTTTGTGTTGTATCTGTATCGTTGTATGTATACAGAATCGTATCTTGTGCAATTACTAAATGCAAATTTCCTCTTAAGGACTACAATGTCAGGATATGCATGTATGTATGCCAATGGAATGGAGCAAGAACATTTTATGACCAATTTAACGTAATAGGCTATTAGTGAAATTATAAAATGTATATAGGTTTAATAGTTGGTACTTTGCCGAGTAAAAGTTTAAGTGTGTAAATACTTCCATAAAACCATAATGTTAATAAAATTCTCACATATGCATGTGTGTTGTTTTACTAATTAGAATGAAAATATAATCACCTCTAGAATCGCCAGTTAGATAGTAAAATCATGTTTACACTCAGCATGGAATTTAAATTCTTGTATTTACAAAGTACCTACTTTATTTTATAATGTTAGACCCTGGAACCATGATTATATAAATACAGCCAATGAATTGACAGCTTATATAAAAAACATGTAGAAGAATACATTAAAGTTAGAGTACATTTGTATAATAAATGTTTTATGTAATGTTGTGTTATAACAAAGATATTAATGTAAGTAGAAATGACTTATGTCCAGCAATAAAATCATAAGCCAAGATCAAATGGAATGGGTGAAAGTGAATTAGTGGATTGGACGCACGTGTAGAAGGAGATTGCAGTAAAACATTAAATATCCAAAGCATAGAAATACTGAGATTTCACACGCTCGATATCTTCCATTAGACATTCTGCTTGACGTTTGTAATCCTCGTGCAAAGTACCATAGTGGGGATTGTCCTTCCAAAACGACAGGGCGGCTTGCTGAATTGTATGGACTTCTCTTATTTCTTGACTGATTTCCTTGGCTTCTGTTAGAGCTTTGTTTTTGATGTCGCACTCTGTCTTTCTTAACGCTGCTCTTGCAATGTGATGTTGAAGTATTCCTGTAAAGAAAGTAAAATGTCCGTATTATGTTACATGAACACAAGGGTCGTGTTTATGCTTTCAGTTGTACGTTGTACTATATATGTTTGCTTTTCGGCAAACACTAACATGATATGCGGTGCTTCAATTAAATAGAAATAAAATATAGAATGCACACGAAAATTTTAGTATGTGCTACATGTTCTTAAGACTCGTAAAACTTTTACGGCCGATTTTAGGTGCATTTCACCGTTAAAACTACCTGCATTCCACATGAACTAACAAAACCCTTCATACTGTCTAGTCGTTGTGTTATGACCGCCTTATTTACCTCTGAGTGTAGAGATTCCCGGAGTTATTACGTCCCGAATTTTGAGAAGTTTTTTACAATGCCACAAAAGCCGTTCTAGCTCCTTCTCCGACAAATCTTCAACCACCGGACTCATTTTATGTACAATTTGATCTGAAGCACAGGTCAAAACCCAATGGTTAGGGTGTAGAACAGTTCCGCTGTTTTTCTCCACAAAAGCTTCCAAAATTTCTAAACTTGAATCGCCTGTTTCTTCAGCTTCAGCTTCTGCCATTTCCACTTGTTCGTACAAAGCATCTACAAAAGAAACTACAAATGATTGACAAATAGTGTAATTGCATTCGTTGCATTTCCAGTCGGAGTCAGCATCAGAAGAATCCAACGGAAGAACTAATCCAGTTTTGCACTTAAAGCACATAACTGCAGCTCCATTCGTGGCTAAGTCCGTAGGATCCGAACAGCGCACGCATCGACAATTGAATTCCGCTTGGTCTCTGATCATCCCTTGTCGTTTGTGACTTCCGTATTTGTTGAAATCGTAATTGTATGCTACAGTTAGCATTTCACCGGCCTTGATGTTGATAGCTGGTCGGACTTTTATAACAAACTCTGGGGAATACGTTACAGCCCATGTACAATTCGGCACGCATGAATGAGCCATGAGACTCTGCACCGGGTAGATGAATTCCGCGAATCTGTTCAATTAACAAACAGTAAAGATATGAGATTAGAACTTCATTTACTTAGTTAGTTAGCGACTCTCTCAGTTACGTGCTTTGTCGTGTCTTTGTAATTACATCCATACAACGTACTTTATGATTTATAGCCACGACTACAGCTTATTATGTTTGGCAAACGAATGCATATATACATTGCCTACCTTCTACCTAAATTATATTTGTTTTTCTCTGTAATTCTCTTTTACTCTGTTTTCTGTATGTCGTAGTCCTCGCGGTGCGAATTTCATCTAGGGCATACCTACACACAACGGGGTATTGGCAAAGTTATTATTATTTACGTACGTTGGACTGGTTACTTTCTTCTCAACTCTTTGAATAGAGTAGCTGTTTACATTGAGTATCCCAAGGATCCTTTCCCAATCCTCATTTACTCCAAAATCACGCAAACCAAAGTCTTGCTTAAATTGAGCAAAGTCCGGAGTTGGAGTCGTCTGCAGTTGAGTTTCATATTGCAACTTCATCAGGTCGCCCCACATCTTTGGGTTTCGGTCTTTAATCAGCAAGCCTCGCAAAATTGCTACGCCCTTGTAGCAATGTTGTATCACCAAGTTTGGAGGAAACGCAACTTTATTCTCCGAAAATACACCGCATTCATTCTCTTCATGGTAGCCTACCTAAAGGAAGACAACAAGGAAAGGGTTATTGTTAATGAATACAAAGAGCGACCTCGGCATTTGCACGTAGCAATATCGATTACTACACTGCTACTGCTACTATTTCTGTTAATAAGCCTAAAGCTGAGACTTGCCTAAAGAGAAGAAAATATCCTTACACAGAATTATATAAATTCATTTATATCTATTTTCAACTTCAGTGCAAGCTTCAAAAAACGTATTGAATACGAAGGCAATTGATAAAGTACAGCGTGCCTGACTATGGGAAGGATTCAGGAATCAACGGTCTACTTATTTCATTGAAATATAAACGAGTCGGGTTTGAAAGGAAAATTAGACAATGTTCATGAAAATGGAAAGGTTGAGGTTTAAGTTTAAGAATAAGAAATCAGCCTGTTTAGATATTTGGCAACAAGATTTCCACTCTAGGATATCAACCTAAAGCTGGATTTCCAAAGCTTCGACAGAATTATTCTGCTCAATTTATTTCAATATCCCAAGCAATTTCCTCTGATACCCCTCGTTTCTCTCCTACTACGTCCTTTGGGAATTCTTCTAGAACGACTTGACACACATATGCATAATGCAAAAACATTTAACAATGGAATAGATTCAGAAACTTACTTTATCACAATGTGGCCCACAAATAGGCCACTGACATTTAGAGCAACGATTTCCTTCATTGCCATCATTCATAACGATGCAACATCCAAGACATAACGGTGTGTCATAGTCTTCCACGAAGTCAGCACTAGGTCCATAAAAACACGCTTCTTCGTCTAGCACTTTCCCTCCTGCCTCCAAATCATATGCAGAATTCAAATATTGACCAAAATCCTCATTTCCGCTAACAATGAATGGAATTTTGGCTAGACAGTCGGATTCACTTCTGTTTCTGTCTTCGGATTGTTCGGATACAGTTTCTCCATTTTCCGTTTCTCCGGTCTCATTATTTTTGCTTCTTTTTGTTGAAGGAGAATCCGAACAGACGGTGCATAATTTCTTTGTAATATCATCATTATGTTCCGTTTCCCCACCGCAGCTACATCCCTGCTGTCGCAGGCTACCGTTTGTACTCTGTGTCAAAATTCAAATATATTTTAGGCATCGGGTCATCATAGAACATGAAATTGATGTTTTACTAATACATATGTATGGAAAGGCATAGGATAGGTACTAGGTACTCTATTTTCAATTTTAATATTAATACATACAGACAAACATAAATCGGCATAAATTATATGTATATCAATTATATGTTTCTCATGAAGGAGGTATTCAGAGACGAAGTCCCCCCCAGATTGTATGTGATTAAAATTGCAAAAAAAACAAGTAAAAGATGTCAATCAAATGAAAAAAGAAAAAGAAATAATTTTGCCGTAATTAAAATCTCAGCTTTCTTTTTGTGTGACATAAATATTGCATCTGTGCTTTCACTATATTCAGCATCTATAGCAAGTCTACATTTAGATACGCTTTATATAAAACTATTAGCACAAACAAACGTGACAAAATGTTAAACACATGATACAGCTAATACGGCAAATAAGGAACTAAAAAGTCTTAGTCTTACCATAATAAACTGAAAGGTAATGGAACCGAAAACCGAGTGAAATAACCTGCACTTATTCTGATTCTGATAAAAATAAACTACTTAATAACTTAGTTAAATTAACTAGAAACAAGTCACAAAACCGAAAATAAAGAAGGAGGTTTAGCGAATTGAGTTGTGCTAATAAATATAGCTCTGAAGCTGAAGCATGTGTTCGGGTTCCGCTGTACGGACGGGCACAGGCACTAAACATCTCAAGACCTTGAGCTTTACGAATCTAAACGTAATCCCGCTCTGCATTGCACATGCAATATAAAGGTAAATTCTCACAAAATATATTTAGTCAGTTTATGAACGAATGAGACTGCGACTGCCAACAACTTTTGTAGTAAAGGTTGGATTGGAGTAGGTCCTTACGCAACTCAATACAATTTAATGTTAAACATTATTAGAGTTAATTACCTACCTATACTAAACATGATGATGGGTAATTAAAGCATTGTATGTAACTGTATATATTATAATTAAGTAATGTGAAGACATTTTGTTTCCAACTTTTGATGGATTTTAATATAATACGCTAATTACTTTTGTTTCTCTTTTAGCTAGTCCTTAAGTGCAATTTTACCTTGTATAGAACTCTGTAAAGGTACTGAAGAAAGTTTAAATTAATAATAATTCTACGTGCAATAAACGGGGAAAGACATTTTAATAAAAATAGCAACTAGCTGTACTATCTGTAATATTAGATGTATATATTCAAATAAACTGATATACTAATTAAAATCATAGGTATACTAATGCTAAAGATATATTTGCATGTGCATTAGTATAAGTGGTGCGTTTCAGCTTTCATAATGTACTACTAATAATCACCTTTAAAAACTGAGCAATTAAGCAAGACAGAACGTAGTTTTTCAAATGCTTCTAAAGCAAACCAGGTTAAGTAGTCAAGGGATAAATGCTAAGAATCTTATATACAATGCGATTTAACAAACTAATTAATAAGGCGATCATAATGTCATTATTGTTAACAGCTTAAACCTTTCATGTTTTGAGCTGGCTTATGGAAGTGGCTACATGGGATGGATGTGCCTAAGTGCATATTCAGCTCACAAACTGTGTGTAAACATATACACAAAAGAAAATGAAGGCTACAACAGGCGCGGATGAAGATGAAAGAGCTTTAAAAGTTTAATTAATTAGCTTGAGAGAGGAATGACTGTGTTAGAAGAAGAAAGTGTTTCGCCTTTCGTGCGAGTTTAATTAGACGGGCATTAGCCTAACGGGCACTGTAGAAAATAAACGATTAAAAGAACAAAACATGAGGGATAAAGCTTTTCTTTCTTTTGTTCTGCCGGCCTTTGTGTTCGTGTATGAATTCGGATTGTAATAAAATACAACTAAAGTACATGTAACTTATAATAATCTATATGTGCAATATAATTTTATATTACTCATTATTATACGAAGGAGTGCCGAGTGTAAAAAGACGTTGATGAAACGGTTGGCTGTTGTTAAATAGCATTTGGCACTGCATTGAGATCCGAACGGAAGTTACTAGTCAAAGTCAAGGCGAATAGATTTTAGCGGCAGTGGTAGTGATACATTTTACTTCATAGATACTCGAATGCAGTGTAGATTGTATAGATATGGTATTTCCGAAGAAAATCAGATCAAGTTTAGACCCTTAAGCATATTAGGATTACACACATACTAAAGTATATAATAAATATTCGTACAATGTACATAGAATATTTTAACATTGAAAACTTTGCGCATTGTGCCCTGTGGTGGCGTTTGGATTACTACTGAAGCTTTCACTTAGAAATATCTGCTCATATTATATTTATGACATTATATCCGTTTCCTTTTACCCATAACCGTAAAAAGAAAGTTTTTGCGGTGAAATGAAGTTTTCTCTTTCCGATTCCAGTCGTAATCAAAGCGGAATTTTAGCGTGTTATGGTTTTATTTTACCCCATACATCTTGATATTGACAGTGTACATTGCAATCCAAAGCCCTTCACTCCGTCGCTGGATTTGGCTCAATAAAATTGTAAAATGTTTGCCATCCATCACTGACCATATAGAACTGCCTTGACCATAACACGAGAGTTCATTCTAAACCATCATGGTATTCCAAATAGGGAAACTTACCAGGATTACATTGACTGCCCACACTTGTAAGTTTCTCCTGTTATATGTGGAGGGGGAGACTGAGAAGAGCTTTAACGCACCATTAGTTCACAAGTGTACTTTCTACAATATGCTGAAATCGTTTACTCAAGAAAGCAATGATTTTTGATGGCTTGATAATTTTGTAACCGGCAGAAATACCATTTGACGAGAATTCGGAAGGCTGTAAAATCAATGGAATGAGACAACATCCACCAACATGACTAGTCGATTTCCGACATTTATAATGTCAAAATTGAATAACATACGAACTATGCCAACTACTTACTAGAGATAAAGGCACTCGGTATCTACAATCTACATACCACACGCCAATATCTGTCTGCCAATCCAATATGAAATTACTTCTACTACATATTACAAATATGCAACCCAAATTGAGATCCATCACATTGTGTGCGTGGTACTACAATTAAAATATGGCTTTAGTGGGTGTAGTGTCACGCCCACATATGTGACCGCATATAAATTAGGGTTCCATATTTAAAATCAGCAAGGTCGAGAACCCCGAAATACCAAAACACGTTCAAAACCAATTAATTATTTTTTGAGACACATAAAAGAGTACGGCGAATGTCGATTTAATACATAGGCAAGTGTGGGACGTTGAGTAGAACTAATGCACGCAGCGTTACTTCCTGAGTAACCTATATTAACTATACCAACAAGGTTATTACCAAGTTTATCACAAGAAATCGGTGTTGCTCTATGCAATTTAATGGGATTTAAAACAGATTTTGCTTGAGTTCTCTTATTTATTTGTCTTGCTTACTGAATCATATTCAATTCATAAGCTAAAGGTAGAATTTAATACCATAACGTTCCTTTCCTTGCGAAATGTAAGTCTGTTGATTATTCGTCTCCTGTGGGGATACAAGTATAATATTATGACAAAATAATATTCCAATTCTACCCCATTTGATTTCATATGCAGTAGATCTAGATCTCCCATAATAACTTGGTTTAATACTACTACTACATACTAGGGCCGTACTGTTATTCAGACTGTTCAGTCAGCTGTTAACAATTTGCCCCATATGGCAGTAATAAAGCATTTACATTTATATTCTCATCTCACTGCACGAAAATTTCATCAAATGCGTTTATGCCCGCATATTAAATTGTAATTTGCTCCACTGTTTATATTCTTGCTTTATTAGCTGAAGATTTCTTTATATCCGTGTGTACTCAGATTATGTTGTTGTAAATAGGACAAATAAAGCATTCAGATTACGTTGACACAGTTATTCATTTCACGGTATTTTCACTTTTACTGTGCATAAAGAGTCAAATGAGAAAAGTCGGTTAGGAAGATGAATACAGCCACTACAAAAGAATAAATATATGAAAAGTACGCACACTGGGCACACTACGTATGTGGAAAGTGTTATTTCCCCCTTTCATATGCCTGTCTGGTGAAAAATCCTTTTTTAAAGGCATGATATCATGTCAAGTCCTCAAGTCTTACCATAAGGCTGAGCAAACGATCTGGAAAAATGTATGCACTATCAAATCTCGTTTCTTTCAGCACCGCAGGCTTTTTACCCCGTTTCATTTTGTGGTGTGCACATATGTCGACATAATTCGTTTATGAGTTTGTTGTTGGCATACTGAACCATTCAAGAGAGCTACTTTCATCTGTTTATGTAATAAGATATTTTTTGTCTGCACGGTCTTTCTTTTTGATGACTAAGCACTAGCTTATAGTAATGGTAGGTATACCACGAAACGGACCACAATAAAAACAGTCATATATTATGCTACAACGTATAAAATATATCAATACGAAATAAGTAGTACAATCAACTACACCAAGAAAGTAAAACTTCGTGTTGGCTATAAGTATATCGCTAAAGTATTATTAAAATACATTCCCAGTTTATTGCAGATAAAAATTATGAGGTTGAACTTTCTCCAGTATCACTTTTAAACATATTTTTTCAATTACTTGCTTTGCATAATAAATTTCGTGTTAAGGGCTAGTTTTTTCGTTATAAATTTCACGAAAAGAGTAATGGAAGAGTAAGTTACCCATGTAAATGTGAGAGAAAGTTCGGTTATCAATGTACGTAAGCGCTAAGGCAATAAGGTTCTATAATGTAAGGTTCTATATATTAGTAGGCGCTATGTACTCCATACTGTCCATACTATCTGCTTTACTTTTGTACTTTTAGCAGGACTATGTTTGTATAGGAGTGAAATATAATATTAAGTTGAGAGTTGAGACAAATATACGTCCAACTTGATAAATAGCATCACTTGTGTCACATTTTATTATGAAACTGAGGTGATATTGGGTACACAAAATTTAATGTTCTCTAACCATCACCTACTTTCAAGATGTAGTTACGAATTGCTCAGTTTACTATGTAATTAGTATATCAAATGCTTTATTATCTTATATCATTCGGCAAGCCGAACTTAACTTTTTTCAATCATCCCAAGAGGAATTATATATTAAATCAAAACAATTTGAAAGAAAGTACTTTGAATGAAATACTTTCTCCAGTCCAATGGTTTACCCATATTTACAAAAACAAAATTCCCATAGCTGGATTAGTAGGTGGATGCTTGTACTAATATACCTACTTGTGTTTAACTGCGTAGTAAAAGGTTGTAAGTATACTATAACTAAATAACCACCAATGTTAGTTGGAAGAGTAGATGTAATTGACTGGTATTATTCTATCATTAACTTGCCCGCTTTCTCAGAAGTTCGGTATGTACTGTGGAGTTGTTAATAATGGCCCCGTCAGCTTGTAGCGTCCAAGGGGGATTCGGATTACCCAGACTCACTCAAGGCACTTTGAACTTAAATACCTATATATTTTAGTAGAATATATAGGTATATGTAATACTTAGGATACGATTAAACTTCTGGATATGAACATCCGTTGAAAAGAAGAGTTAAAAAGTGATGAATGGTTGGATTTCATTTCCCCACTTGGCTGAACAGTATTTCAACTATTCGTCATTGACCAACGACTATTGAATTTCATTCTGTAAACCAGATTTTCTTTATAGAAATCAACATTGCTTGGAATTTGGAACGCTTATAGCTATAGCCATACATACAGCCTGAAGTAATATTCCGATTGAATTCCACAAAATCCCTGATCGAAATTCTTTCATGTTCATGTGAAATGTGATTTTATAAAAGCATGAAATGTTTCCTGATCATTCTGATGCGCACTACACTCTACACGGTGATATTTACACTGCATAGATGTATATAGCAAAGAGAAACGTACTGTCACCGAGTTGGATGGCAAACTGACACTTATAAATAGTCTATTTGTTTTGATGTTTAGAAAATGATCTCTAACGAATTCTGGAGAACTAAAAGCAACTTTCAGTTCACATACATTGCATTACTATAATTGTGTTCAGGATTCAGATTCCTAGTTCAAGTGACAGCACTTTTATAGTGCTACTACTGAGAACTGGAATGCTCTTTGATCGACCTCTATTTATTCATCATGCTCTCCGACTCAACTTCAATAAACTAGGTTACAATTACAATTATACAATGATATTACAGTGTTTGCTAAATAGTAAGCAGATACATCACAAATTAACTAGCGAGGTACATTTACCTTTGTGTCTAGTAAGAATACAGTCAATAATACTCTTTTCATGGAACATAACGGTAAATATTTTAGCCTTCAACCTCCTACATACGCTCTTGTAGTCTTTTCCAACTTGCGTGGCTGTGTACTACAAATGTATAGAGACACGTGCATGGAAAATGATTAATTTCGATCGGGTAATGCATGCATCATGGCTAAACTGTTGTTGTGATGATTTATATTATTTCACTAGAGACTAAAGAACGGAAATCTGTAGAACACAGTACACATAGAACAAACTATTGATTGCAAAGGAAAGTTTATGCTTTTACATGAATTAACAAGTGTTTCATGTAGTACAGTAATTATATTGTGTAAGTAAAGTACCTGTATTATGTACATACCTATGCTTATCAGGTATGCTACATAATCAAATGTCGTAATAAATATAAAATTGGATAAAGTTAATAACGTAGGTTGTATCTGTATAATATTGTCTATACCTACATGAATTCCAGTTTATGTAAGACCATTGTTAATAATATATTCTGAACAAATAGAGTGTGTCAGAGATTGTAGTTCCTCTTTCATTTCATAACAACTCTGTCTCTTCAACAAAAATTGCTTGTGTTAGCTAGCACTTTGAATTCTAACAAATAGATATGTATGTAGTAAAAGTGGCTCTAAAGTTTCAGACTTGATGTAGAAATGATGTTTTTCGTCCATAAGTTTACTGCATAAATCGTTTAGTACGTATCTCACTCTACTCTACCGATTGTAGAACGATAGCTACTAAATGCCCGGTAGCGGTTTACTTCGCGAACAATTCCTGATGAAATCAAATAACCTACCTAGTCTAGTCTCATAATATTATCAAGAATTGTACGTAAAGTCCTATATAACCCATTTCATGTAAATTACATATATGTTGCGAAATTGATAGCCCTTAAAAATGTTACAGAAATTTGCAAAAGTAATTTGATCATTTGTGCAAAATAAATGGTGGCATGTATTGTGCTTGCTTAAAGGTCACGGAAATGTCAAAAGTTTATTAGAAACAAGAATCACTGGTTTTCCCAATCAATAAAACTCGTCAGTTTATTCAGCTGAGAAAGGGAGAGCGATTCTATACAAAGTAAGGCAATGGCATAGGCAACTTACTCTTTCAACTAACTATACATCACAGTTGAGAATGAAACATGCAACGAAAACTACATATTATCTGTATATTAAAAATATCAAAGATACAATTAGCTCCATGCTTTTTATACTTCAACTATTGCTATTACTATAAACACTGTATTTGTCTTATAATTAGATATACGATTGTATACGCATGCTACATAATATGATTCCGAATTCTGCTAATACATTTACTGAAGCTACATTTGTCAATACTACTACTACACTCATTTTTCCTGAGTTACAAAATGGTATAAAGTAACAATATAATTCTCAATACTATCTATGGGCATTCATTCAATTAACTGTAGCTTTTGATACTATTATATAAGATGAGGTATACAATATAATTGTAGATATAGACTTGATTAAGCGTTGTTTCATGTTACGACTTACGAAGTAAACCAACTCATTTATTTGGTTGAGTATGAAATTACAATTTAGAAGTTTCTTGCTGTTGACGAAAAAGGTTGAATGATCCATGACGTCCCACACCTTCAACAAATCTTTTAGCTCCAACTACAGACTCCTAAAAAATAATAATAAGACATTAGATCCAACTCAATAATATTATGTGCTTGGGTTTATTATATATAACCCAGCTTACTAATTAAATTAATATTATAAGAATACAATACAATTTCATAGTTGCAACATATAAGATGTTAGATATATGATACCTTTTCGATGATTTCAAGTCCAGTCTTCATTTCGTATTCTATAGCATCCTGGAAATCTTTGGCTGAGTAAGCGGCATAGTGGGCACTCTGTCGATCTTGCAGCAGACAGTCCTGAGGGAATTTCGCTATACTTTGCGCAAACATTATAGCTTGTCCTAGACTAGTCCCACATGCTACAACTCGGTTCGCTAAACCAATTTCTAAAGCTTCTTTGGCTGTCACAGCTCTCCCGGTCAAGATCAAGTCCATGGCTCGGCTCAACCCAATTAGGTACGGCAATCTCACAGTTCCTCCATCGATGAGAGGCACTCCTATAACATTTCATTCCACTTTCAGACATTTAATGGCATGAGTAGCAACCCATTATTGAATTACCCATTACGCTCCCCTCTCGACTTTCAGTCGTAAAATATTCTACTATCAGAAAGAATCGACTTCTTCAATGAATAATAGACATATTGCTTCTGTTAATCATAGGCTGTATCTCGAATGTACATCGGAGATGCCAGGAGAGATGAAAATGTGTAGCAATTTGCACACTGGTGCAGGCAGATGCAGACATAATGCTTAGAATACACGTATATACTAAATACAATAAATAATATAATATTATATACTGAAAGGCAGTTTTAGAAATATTAAAATCTTGAACATGTCATGTCACATGTTCAGTTAAAAAACAGAATCCAATACTATAGGTAACCTTTAAATCTGAAAATTATTTTGGATTTTTAGTCCAATAATCATTTCATGATAACTAGGGCAGCTTCTGCTTCAAATAATGGCTGCTTTACCACTTTAAAATCAATTTCAATGTATGAATATCAGGTTGTAACGCAATAGTAACTAAATATGCGTTATACTGTACAACAAAATGTAATTACAAAGTCTAAATTACCAAATCGTCTGCAGAACACTCCCATAATAGCTGTGTCTTCAACAATTCTTTGGTCACACATTAAGGCTAATTCTAAGCCTCCAGCTACGGCGTATCCACTTACGGCTGCAATCACAGGTTTTTTGAAAAATCTTCGGGAAGGTCCCTAAATATATTTACATTAAGCATTATACACAATTTACAGAATCACAGCGTAACTAATGTTCATGCAATTTAGAAAAATGTAGTTAAAAGTTAAATCTAATTTAACTAACAAATATTTAAAAAACTTACCATAGGTCCACATCCAACCTTATTAAATGGATCAAAATTTTCTACATTCATATTTTCAGTTCCGTGTTCTGAAGTTTCCTTCAAATCATATCCCGCACAGAATGTGCCTCCTTTCCCATAAAGAACCGCTACTGGAGATTCAGGATCTTCTTCGAAATTTTTGAACGCTTCCATAAGGGCTCTTGCTGTTGCGTTGTTCACACAATTTTTTTTATCCGGACGATTTATTCCTATCGTAGTAATATTTTGTAACTTTTCGACTATCACCAATTGAGACGTTCCTGGAAATCATTAAAATACCCACAAATTATTATCAAGGGACATTTCATGGACAATACAACGGAAACTTAAATTCATGCAACATGCAGATGCAGCCATGCATATAATCTTTCTTGATTACCAGTACTTAAGATTAGTAAATTCAATTTTACCTTCTCCAGATGAAAAATATCTGTGCCTGATTGCTGGATAATTAATTAAATCAAAGTTTCTCTTCAATAGATGGTAAATTCTACCTGAAATAGCGCCAGTCTTTTGAGAGGCCATGATTTCCAATAAGTACCTGCTGCTATATTATTTCTGTTTTGTGTTCTATTACAATTAAAATGAAAACTGGATACGTAAACTAAAACTCCAAAACACTCATTTTATTATCACAAAACGGCTAGAAATGAATCCGTCCGCGGAGTTTTTGTATACTTCAACAACACAGTCAAAAAGTGCCACTCTGTTGCTTCAAGTTGGTAAACAACATAAAACCAGTGTTTAGATTTAGATATTAGGAGACTGCTGTAAGTCGCAAAATATGCCTTATCATGCTTCATTTGGCGAAAAATGGGGTTACGTAATTGCTTTCGGTTAATATACATTTACATTGCTCACCTTCTGTAAAATTAACTAGCTAAGCGATTGCATTTTTACAATGGGCGAGAATAAGCACAAAAGTGCAGCATGCAGCTCTGAAATTAACTACATCATGTATATGTATGCAACATTTTTCACTGTAATGATAATTTTGTATGCTACCATTTTACAAACATCTCCAATATTTTATTTCCCACTCGGTAAAGTTACAAGTGTACAAATTCATTTACAAACATAGGGTATAAAATTGTTTTTGGATACTTCAACAAGATTTAATAGTAAAAAATGCAGTTTTCAGCTTTGAACATTTTCTGCGTGTGTCTCCATGTAATGTTTAATTATTTCACATTTCACAGAACCACACTCACATGGCTTGGGATGTTCTTCATTTTCATCTAAGCACTCTAAAATAATTCTATAAGATCGGCTAAATGGTTCCAATGATTCCTTTTCTATTATAAAGTTCCAACCCATTATATCCCCAGCCTCAAAGGTAGTTTGAGTGGGAAATAAAATTATAGTTTGTTTCCAGTGTGTTTCAGGATCCCACGGTGCAGTAGAGAGTGTTACATCTTCTGTTTGTTAGAAACACCAAAGTTCATTTAAATTTTTCATTAGATTTACATGAGATACATTTATACCAATTAAAGCTTGTATATGCAATACTGTGCACACCTTTATCCGGAACAGCAGGAAACGTGCATGTAAACCAAACACAAACTCCCTGAATATCTCCATCTTCTTCAATAGAAAAAAATCTTCGATCTTGCAATAGTTTAAGTTTTGATCGCTCTACAGTTTCCAAGTTTAAGTCAAACAAAAGTTGGGGTTCTGAAAACAGGTTTTCTGAAGGAACCTATAAATACCAATCATATCAATATTATGTAAGTATAAATACAACCAGGTAAAAGTACAATATAATACTGTAATACGTAATACATGATGCTGTAATAAGTATTACATTGGTTTGTTCCATCATGTCAAGGAAAGCACTTGATAAAAAACCTAGAAAAACTGAAAGATGCTTACAGATGATATCTCCGGTTTGGATTTAATTTTGGCAATTTCGCTAAAAGGGCTAAGATCGAAACCATACTGAGTACTCTTCCAAAATTCTTCTTGATTTTTCCACAAATCAGGCACTTTACATGGAGCAGCGTATATTTGAGCAGTATTGGGAAACATGGAACCGTCTTGGTCCAAAAACGTGTCTCGAGCGTACAGTACAGATTCAAGCATGGATTCATGAAGTAAATAGAATCCCATCCACTCCGACACAATAACATCAACTTTTATTTCCAGCTTCACATCTTCAACTTTCGAATGAATCACCTTAAAAAACAAAGTTATTGTTTACGACATTGTTAAATATGCCTTACTTTTAGAAATTTTACTTTTAGAGATAAGCAGATTTTTTGAATGTGATACGAGAGTAGTTTGTATATAAATATGAATACCTCAATGACATCGGAATATCCATTCTTCTTTGCGACTTCAGGAAGTATTTTAGCTAAATTGGATGCTTCAACCGAATAAACTTTCTTCGCTCCTACTTTAGCGCAGAACAAACTCAAAATACCTATGGGAGAATATAATTATTATTAATTGTAAATCCGGTAAAAACTCTCCAAAACCCTTAAACCTTAAAAAACAACATAAGTTAGGAATCGGATGTATTGCAAAAATATTAACCTGTCCCTGCCCCCACATCCATCACAATTTTATTTTTGATGAGGTCGGCAGCATTATTGATTGCGTTCATATAGGCTGTCGTCCTGACCTCGTCTTGTAGCATCAATCGGTGAACCTTCAAAAAGAATTTCCAAAGATGTTAAAGTGTTATCTATGAATTACGTAAATTATGTTACACTAATAAAATGCAAACTGAAAGCTGAGTCTTACATCAAGATCCTCATAACTTTCAAAATATTCCAGACCAGATGTGTCTAATTCCATTGTGTCAAAATGGGAATCTCCATTGCAGTCTTTAGTAATAGTAAGAGGTTGTTCTTGTCCATCCTGCTCTTGCAATAGCTGATTGTCAGATGTACTCATTTTTTTGTAAGCAGTGTTCTTCAACAATTGTTCCAAAAATATGGCACAGATAATTAATGTAAACTTGCGACTTTCACCGAAACTTTCTCCGTTCAAGGCTAACTTTCTCCACAGTGCTTTCACTTTTAATTTCCCCAAGATTATACGGGTTCGAAATTTGCATATAATTAT
>JABASD010000754.1:0-59498 GCA_019776165.1 Pogonognathellus flavescens | reverse complement strand
CAAGGTTAAAATGCAAAATAAGATCAGTTTTTACCTTTTGAACCAAAGGCAATTGTGTTGCGTGAATCTGAAAAAGGGACGTAGTGTCTCTCGGACAAGAGAGGGTCTTTAAATTATTCTGTAAATAATGGATTGGAAGCCGCTCTGGTTTAGTCGTATACTCTTCTAAAATATCTTTTATGTTTGGTATCACAGGTGGAAGTCCAAATTCGAACTAAAAATCGCAAAACATTGAATAAAACACCAAAATTTGCTTTAACCGAAATAAATGAAAATGTAAAAATTAAACTTACGACTCGTTGCAAATCTTCTTTATCTTGCATCCTGATGGCCGTTTAATTACTTCCAAATCTCCTGTGGGGCTGGAGACCGGAGAGTAATCGTCACCTGGAGAAATTTTTATGACACCGACACGGTGAAATAATTTCGAAAACTATCTGCTACAACTTTTGATGACAACACTCTGAAAACATTTGCATTGCAGCTATTCGGCTACAACTATAACCAGTCATGAGCACAATAGTAAGAGTTTGCCGCTATTAAATAACACGAGCTATAGCCTTACGTTGTGAAACAGACCTTTCACGCAAAGGATGAGATTTATTTGTCATTTATTTAATTATACAAACGCAAATCTTGTGTATGTTGTGCATAGACAATTCTTTTTATTTTCCAAATCTTGATTGCCATAATTTGTAAGAATTAAAAATACTAAACTGTTCTGTATAATTTAACTCGTATCGATGTGTACGCTTTGCTAATCTGCGCAATGCTATGCAATATACAATCATTGCTATGTACTACTACTAATACTGCAATGAGAAAATAGATGAATTCATTTATATGTGTTCATTTTCAGTACTCTCAGACTCAGACACTTTCAAAGTACAGAGGCGGAGATATGTTTATCATATTATGCATTTCGAACGAAGATAGTGTAAACAAAATAATTACAATTATTTTTAAGCATTATTAATTTATTATTACCTGCATAGTTTTACAATTTTCGTTTAAGTCATATTGTTGAATATCTCATTATAATTTACTGTCTTTTAGGGCAAACTTTTATGTAGACACTAGACAGTATAGGTAATAAAAGTCAAAGCCATGGAGTTGATGTTCTTATGGTGGTGCTTAAATGAATCGGGATGAAAATGGTTTTATTTTTGAAAGTGAATTTTAGTATTATCAGTAGGAGCTCCTAGCCCAGAAGAGAGACCCAGTTTGCAACATTGCGAGCCTTTTTATATGCATTGGTACAATGGGATAATTAGGATTACAATTGAAAACGATAAAAATTAAAAGTGCTATGTTTTTGGTATTTTATGTGCTAATAATCTATTATGTAATGCTGCTCAATTAGAAATAACTTTATATAAGAATTATGTATGGAATAAGAAAAGAAGGTAGGAATGTAAATAGTTATATGATGTAATGTTGAGGATCCGATTCCCAGTACAATATTTATTATCAAACATGACTATAACCACTTCCTTCCTGCGTATAGGATACATGCGTTTGTGGGCGATTGTTTTATTAGAAATTATCATAGCGAAAATATTTTCTTACTAACAAAGGATTGAGATTGAGAAAGCTCTCAATGTACCTTATGTGCCAAGAGTATCTCATAGGGCACCCATACTGCACATCATACGATACATGTAGGTTTGTAGGTACACACACATGTATTTATATGTGTACAATAAGATGTTTATAGTATATGTAGCTTTGTATAAAACGCCTCATTCTGCTGGAAGTAATTGGTATTTTAGAAAGAGAATTACAAATAAAAATGTTCACTAACAACTGAGAGTATAGTATAATTATAGACAAAGTAAAGTATAATGATAAAGATGACAAGATAGGGAGGTATTGAGGTACTAACTATTTACTAACTCCTTAGATCTTTCTAGACTTGTCGTAGATCGATAGTGCTGGTACAATTTTTCCATGAGAAACTGTTGTGTTATTATGTGACAATTAACTTGCTTGCTTGTGCATTAGTTTGTTGCAATGTTATATATATGCCAAAAGCGAAGATCCTAAAGTCACATGCCACGCTATAGGTATGTTACACAAAACGATATAATATTATGCCTACTCTCTGTGAGCCTGTGAGCATAATAAGACATTTCCCCATGCGGACAAAATATGTATACACATGTAATTTGTATTCAACAGTAAGTTTAGACACTTAGTAAGTTCCAGAACTCCCTGGTAAATTTGGGAATTAACCATGCTAAGCAGAGTAAGTTAATGGAAATAACTTTCCCATACCCTGGAATATTGTTTCTGACCTGACCTTTCAATAAACTGAATTGGTATTTAGGACATACCTTATATTACTAGGGCATTGCCAATTCAGTTGTCTAGTAAAACGTAGATCAGCTTAGAGTAACAGTACAAGCTATTAATGGACTTATTGTTATTATCAAATACCAATTTAGTATTTAAGTCAGATCAGTTCACAGGTTACGAAACTTATATACTAATTTCTATTAATTAATAATCGTAATTACATTAATTAGGTTATTCTTGGGTTTGGGCCATTTATCTGTAGTTCTGATTTCTGAACTTCTTTCGGCCTACCTTGATTATGAAGTATATATAGAGTATGAAGATATATAGGAGTAGTTCCGGAACTTGCTGAAGTACCCACAATAACCGTGAAATATTGGCGTACACGCATAGTCGGGAAGATAGGCATAAAGTATTAAGCTAAAAGGTAAGTAGATAAATATTAAAGTCTTAATGTTGTAAAGTTGGAGCATGTATGAAGATATATATCAGTACCTAGTTTAAAATTTAATATTAGTACCTATAGGTAGTAAGTATACTTAATAATGTGCTCAACATTTTGTCCGTGAATGTTAATACATATCTGTGCTGGTCAGTGTACAAGTGGACGTACTATGCAAATTAACTCAAATACAGACATCAGACAACAATATGCATGAATTATAGGTATGGTTCATTTATTCAGTTGAAATAATATGTAAGTTAATGTGTTATCATTTAGGTTCTACAGTCTAAATGTTCAACTTAGTATGTTTCTTTTTCTAATTGATTTGGTCACTTACAGCATTTACACAACAATCATACAACTTAGGTATTCAATTATAACTAGTGGGTCTATGAAACCTAATGTAGAAAATCGTATGACATATGCTTCATTGAAGCTACACAAAGTCCTAAATAATTGTATTTTATATAGAAGTGTATAATATTCTTGTGCGGATCAGGTCGAAATTTATTAACTTCTACAAGTTTGCAGATACACTATTGTGTGTTGAAAATGTCTACATAAAGGTCTCATTACTGCAGGGTTTTAATGAGAGAAACTTTACCTATATAGTTATCTTTAGTTAAGCTCGTCAGTCTTACTTACATTATTTGTTAGAGGAAGGGAATTTTATTAAGCTATAGTTATAATTAAGTTATACGATAGTAACTGTGACAAGTATATCAACCGAAGCAGCTTTTCTAGAACTAAAACAGTATGCGAATCGAATTCAGTCGGGCATCCTATCCTACGCATGGCCATGAAAACGCGGTGACCTACATTTGCGAGCAAGAAGCACGAGTGTCCTACTTTTCTTTCCAGCTTAGCAATCCTTTATGAATTTTCCCTATACTACGTAACGTACTATACGATTACATCGTGCTACTTCTGCTACCACCACGTACGTCACGTCCATATACAGTATACTGTCTACACTGACTTGCATTTGCATTAGATATCACACAGATACATTGGTCTGGTTTCTGCTCTGGCAGGACTTTGAATTGAGTCTATGGTGTACTTGCATCTGACACGGGCGCACACAAAATCCACACTCTCACTTTTCGAGTTTTAGTTTTTTTGAATTTTTTAACTCACATAGTATTTTTAATAGCAGTGAACTTGTGCACCTTGTTCAGTTGTATACTTAACACCTAAGAAATATATAGACCCATCTTTATCCTGTGCTAATTAAAATTCATCCAGTTCCAGTTGTTTTCCACAGCTTGCAAAGCACGATATTATGGTACTTTGTTTATTATTATCTATTTCTCAATATTGCATTGCATACCTTACTAATTGGATTTTAAAATGAGTTTTAAAATTGACCCAACAGAAATATCAGAAAATCTTGTGTAAACAAATTAGTCGTAAGAGAGGCATATGGTGTATTAATGGATAGGAAACTTTTCTTACAAGTGATCTGCAAGTGAGTACATAATTTTCCATATTGCATCTCCAGCTCTAACAGCTTTGAACAAAATACTTATTTCATACACTCCTATATAATGTGTAAAGTATAGATTAGTTGCTGCTCTTACAAAGGTTTCTACATTGTAATCCCATAATCTTTACATACACTCACACTTACATTTAACTCGCCAGTTGCCAGCTCTACGACTGCTCGTGTGTTTATATGTAGGTGTTTAGTTCGTAGAGTATAGTCTGAATACCTGGATATGAGTATACTATAGAAAAGTTAAAGTAAATGAATTGTTTTCACCTTGAGTCGTCTATATAGTAACATATACAGCCAACGTGTTTTTCTACACTATTTAAACAAGAAGAGCTATGGTCTGTACTATGTACACACTAACAGGGACAAAACTAACATTCAACTCCTTACTTTTAGTTTGCATGCACAAAAATATTATTTCCCAGGTGGTTTGCACCAGTATCTTTTTGACGCATCTGTGAGAGCACATACTAGATAACAGATATCTACCTGTATTTACATATTATAATTTTACATAATCATTTCCAGGATTCAGTTCTCTAAATCTGTTTACAGATTTGTAAATTTTCCTGCCAACCTATTTACGCAACTCATTGTACTTATGTACTTAACTTATTCTCTATTTAAACACACAATTCTAACAAAATCTTCACAATTTTTAAAGGGGCGACTGATGCGAATAGAATAACGTCCGATCTTATTCCGAAGAGAATCACATCATGGGGCATGATTTAGACAAATATTACGAAGTATGCCTTCGACTCACTCAAGAGTCAGGAAAGGTGAGTTTTACTTGTTTTGTAAATAATTCTTTTTGAAGTAGGCGTATCTGTGTAGGTATTGTTATTATTGATCTGATTTTTCTGAGCGTCTATCTCATGCGGAGCACTAATGATGTATATATCAAATGTCCAATTAAGACTCACGTGTATTATATCGAATTCCAGGTCATACGAGAAGCCATCGTAAAGGTTAAAAACATTCAGACCAAGTCTTGTGATATTGATCTGGTGACAGAAACGGATCAAGAAGTCGAAAAACTTCTGATTGGTGGTCTACATGAAGCCTTTCCAGATCATAAGTAAGCAGAATTATTTTTAGCTGAATTTTGCATTCTCATTTGACCCCGTTTTTTCTATTGCCATTTGCAAGGTATTAGAATCCAGATTTCATGTTCTAAGATACTAATGCAGTTTCATACATTTGCATGCAATTACATGTAGGCAAGTGTAATTTCAAGTGTAATTTGTTGCGATATCTGTATTTTAGGTTCATTGGCGAAGAGTCCACAGAAAGTGGTGTGAAATGTCAGCTGACAGATGCACCAACTTGGATAATCGATCCAGTTGATGGGACCATGAATTTCGTTCACGGGCTTCCTTTAGTGGCAATCTCAATCGGTCTCCTAATAGATAAAAAACCTGTCATTGGAGTCATCTACAACCCACTATTTGACCAACTCTTTACTGCTCGTGCTGGAAAAGGAGCCTTTCTTAATGGGAGTCCTATCTCAGTTTCCGGGCAAACAGGTATACTTTTTGTCACTACAATTCTCTCTTAAACGCTGCATACAAGACTATACTTAAGAAAATAATTTTTATATATATGAAGTATTTAACTTGAAACAATCTTTTTATAACGTGCATAAAATGAAAGTTAATTTTCATCTCTCTAACGTAATAACTTTAAAATTAATTTCATTAGAATTGTCCAAAGCTCTCATTTGCTCTGAAACTGGAACCAGCAAAGATCCTGCTAAAATAGCTGTTGTTATCAAGAATCTAACTAAATTTATCGGGACTGTTCATGGGTACGTTTGGAAAAAATCTCATTACTGATTATTTATACATCTTTATTTGTGTAATGAGATTTCTTAGAAAAATCTACATGTATATGTATATCTAACCTGATGCGGCACTTGTAAAATGTATCCTGTATGTATGTTTTCTTTCATGTTAAAACATTATATTGATTCGAAATACTATTTTAGAATTCGTCTTTATGGTACAGCTGCATGGGCAATGACGATGGTAGCTATTGGTGCAGCTGATGCATTTTTTCATAGTGGTCTCCACTGTTGGGTAAATTAACTATGCAGGCCCTATATAATAATTTAATAAATCTATCACTATACACATATACCTACATAGATAAAACTTACATCTTTATCTATATTAGTAAAGATATAAGTTTTATCTATGATTGTTGTGTAAGTTCAAGACTATATCTACTAGTTCTTACTTTCAGCATGGTAATCTCAATCTTTATTCTTACTCTTTCTGTTGATTCTTTCGAAAGGATATCGCTGCTGGTCAGCTAATTATTGAGGAAGCCGGTGGTTCCCTTCTAGATTATGGAGGTGCCAACTTTTATCTACTCATTTTTCTAATATTTAATCTGTATTTACTTGTTTGCTATTCAGTTTGTAGCATGCTTGGTGATGGATATAGGAAAATGAGTTTTATTATTGTAAGACATGAAAACAGACAAATTTCTCATCTTTCACTTTTTCATCGTCAGAATCAATTGTATCCTGTGTAGTGTACAGATAGTTATATTTCTCTAAAGGTTTATTCGAATTCTAAAGTGTGTGTCTATCTGTGTAGTCATTACTCTTTCAACTGCATTAGGATACATCTTTACAAATGCCATACGGATAAAAATGATTTTTAAATGTAGCATTTGACTTTACTTAAAATGATATTTTGCAGTTTGTTGAAAAGGTGACGTTAATAATTATTGTTTGATTAGCATAAGAGCCCTTGGTGCGGCTGCTTTGAACATAGCATCTGTTGCTTCTGGTGGTACTGATGCATACTATGAATTCGGACTTCATGCTTGGGTAATCATAATCATAGTAATCAATGAGATTCCACTATACTGTTACCATATCTGGAATCTTCAGTGTTAGTAGAAGTAATCGTTTTCGTAGTTGAATTAACATAAAATTGAATTAATTGTATATCAAGGATATGGCTGCTGGCCAGCTCATCGTTGAAGAGGCTGGTGGATGTGTAATCGATACTGCTGGTAATAAGCGATTACATCTTTCAGTCTAAAATGTCAGACCGTAGTTAGCACTTTTCTGCACTCATTTTCCGTATCCAAACTCAACATTCCCTAGATAAACCCAATTTTTTGCACGCTTTTGTATATTTTGCACTAAAATGAACAGCTTGTTTGTATTTGCTAGTAATTACATGAAAATCGCAAGTACAATGCATTTAATTGAAAATTTGTCGTAATTAAAGGTGGACCGCTGGACTTAATGAGCCGCCGAGTCATCTGTGCATCCTCAGAAACCCTGGCAAGGACAATTTCAGAGATGCTGGAACAATTCGAACTTGAAAGGGACTGATACGTTAGTTATTAGGCATGACATAACTACTTAATATAAAACCGCACTACGCTCTCTCCTTCACTGTTCTTGACTGTTTCATGGTTGTCTGTTAAACTTTACTATTTAGTCGAATTATGTTTCTGAAAATTCAATGAAAAACAGTGCATGTAGGTAATAGTAAGTAATATGGAAATTTAACGCAAATATCGAAACGATGTAGCTTTAACCTTTGCTTGAGTTTAACAATAAGGTGACGCAACTACCTAAAATTCGTTGTTCAGCTAATTAATGTGACCGTACATATTGTCGTCCGAAATAACAGTGATTAGTATTAAAAATCGTCTGTATTTTCCTCGAAGGCACTATTCAAATGATTAATATGTAACAGTAAGATATAATGATGTTGTTGATAATAAATGATTGTCCCTTATACGTATAGTACAGTTAGCAGTATCTATACTCTATACAGTATTTAGTTTAAAATATTTTATGTAGACGTATTGTAAATCTAGTTCTGAAAAATATCATTCCAACTAACGCATTGCGTGATGGCCAAATATATAACTTACTGTGACAAAGTAATTGTTTTGTTTATAATCCACACTCAAGGTCTTTATAGTGTACTACGTATAATATTATATTATTGTTTGTTGATCTTAGTGTGCTAAAGATCACGAAGGTGGTAAAAATGTTTCCCTAACATGTAATCACGGAGTAAGATTAATTAATCTTCCTGTATAAACACAGTCCCAGTGAAAGAGCGTTTCGTATACATTTAATCTAATGGCTAACATTGCTTAGGTATATGGATAAATGGTAAAATATTCGCTAACTGTAAGTAAAGGATTATATACGATTTAAATTTAAATTGTGTAAATGCATTAAGTACATACTAATGCACTATTAAATCCTATCCATACCACGTCTGTACTATTTCAACTATTGTATAACCCTTGCTTACCTATTTCTAGTTCGTATAGCTGTTGAATCTGAAAATCTGTGTTTAATATAGGAAATAATAGCATAGCAATAGATTAGTGTATGGGATTGTAAGTATGTATATAAGGATTTTATATAAGCGTATATAGATTATTGTAAATAAACTTGTGCATTGTGCATATTGTATGTACTGTACAGCGCGCTATAAATATTGTACCTAAAGAAACGTTTTACAGTTAGTAAAGTTTTATTTCATCCTCGGCAAACGAAAATCAAAGAAAATAAAGTTGTAAACATTTTTGAGAACATGTTACGGCACTTTGTGTAGTAAGATTCTTCTCAGAATGCATTACTCTTTTTACTTTGACCGAGTGATGCAAATAATTGTCAATATTACTACGTGTAAAAATAAACTCTAGAATATATCCTCTATAATAAGATTCTTTAATTCTTAGATATTCATCGATCGTTTTAAGCTAGGTTAGTAGAGTTGCACAGTTTACATTACACAATAAGCTTTAAAAGAGAATGGCTGTAATTTCCATGCTAAACCAATATTTCATTGCTATTAAGTTTCTCTTATATAAAGATACTGTATAAATGTATAAACTTAAAGCTTAATAGCCACTGTTTTTGCGGATGTTTTTTGTTTCAGATATTCCCTATATAACATACATGAAAAATCGTTCATTAGTGATACAATGCAAATGTTGTAAATTACATGTAAATGTTGTAAATTAAAAATAAATAAATTGAATCAGTCAAATCATATTTGTTCCGGTGTATTCCTTTCATCATCATATTATTCACTTCGCAGTTTGAGATTCGTTCACTTGCTGAGAGCTTTCCAGTTTGCCATTGCCATTGAAATGTTTTACTTTGAGCATTTTGCTCATTCAATGACTCCTAACAGACGCTTGCATAAAAACTTGCTGCTTTTCATTAAACGTTGTCTGTAAAACTAGGCTGTAATTAAAATTATTTAAGCTACTAACATAATGACCGGACTAAATCACCAACAATCTACTATCTTGGTGTAATATATTTAAATAACTGATTAAGTAAGAATAGGATTTGTCGTTGCAATTGTGTCAATTAATTGATATCAAAATTATACTTTGTCACACTCTGTTTTTGCAAAAACTTCATACATATTATATAGCATCGCATTATAATACTACCGTCTACTACAGATAAATACAGATCTAAAGCAAATATACCTTATTCATCTCCAATAAGTATAGATGACGATTTTGTCTAAACCTTATTGACTATCTGCAGTTTATTTCTAGTTTTTTAATTTGTTTGTGAGTACAGATACAAGAAATTATTCAATATACCGATAGTGATTAGTAAAGGATGATTAGTTTTACTACTCGTGTAGATGACTAATTTCATTTATTAGCAGGCATTTTGGCTTAATTGCCTTCTTTAATGGCAAATTTTTTAAATAATTACAGAAAAAATCTTATGATTCTAACTTTTATATACTCCTATCTACTTCCACTTACTAAAACTGATACTAAATACTTGCAATAAAAAAGTCTCTGTATGAGTGAGACTTTTAGTCATACTTACAACTACTCGAGTAATATTAATGTAACAGTATAAGTAACATGGATACATACGCAAACAAAACTAAAAGATTGGGTTTAAGATTCATTTTACGGTTACGGCAATGTTTCACATCTAGTAGGTTTGGTGCTTACTCCTACTACTCCTACTATTTCTTGTTGCACAGAAAAATATAGCTCAAAAAAGCTCCGTATCGCAATGTTTTGATATAGCTAGGGCATCACAAATCAGCCACATGCACATGACTAAACCATACAATATAAAGTAGCTACTTAATATGCAAACTATATATGCCTTAGTTTGCACTAGCAAATTATATATAATTTCCACCTGCAAGGCTTGTGTATTTGGCGAGTACATGTCTGGACTGAAAACGTTCAGTACCTACGTATTTTCTTATTGAAACTGATATTCTGAGTTGGGTTGTTGTAAAAGTAGGCTCATTAATCTTTTTGACTAAATACAACATTCTTGCTGGTACAGACTGTAAAGATTTCGATTTCTTACTCTTTTAATTTAGATTAGTTACTGAATCAACAATCTACACAGACGAATTGCATTAGCTCCTGCTTCGTTGTGTCACGCATGAAAGTACAGTCACGGCAGCTAAAGTTATAAGGTAACCATGTTAGAAACCAATTTCTTGTAAGTATTTATCATTTCATTCTCTTGCTATTCCAGCAATTGCCAAACTTTCTCTGTAATTTCTGTTTATATATTATGGCTCAACCTAATGGAGACATTAGAGATTGTAGCATAATGGAAAATGTACCACTCCGTGCACTTCGACCAAGTTTATTCGCCCGCCCTTCAAACTGCAAGTAATTGCTTATGCAATAAACTCTGATTTAAGGTACATTTAAAGAAAGCAGCTTTATCTTTACGTGGAGAAGCATAACTAATGAATATTTTGAACACGTAACTCATTTATTCAGCCTTGCTCGTCTCTGCACTGTTCACAGCTACACTTCACAATTATATGTTAGTAGGCATGCTGAGAAAACTAAATATATTAAGTCAGTCACAGTCACAGTCACAGTAAACTGCTAATATCTGTAGGTCCTTACTTACAATTACAATTGTGTATGTGGGCAAGCTAAGCCAATTCGTTAATGTACTTAAGGAGTACCCAACACAGCATGCAAAATGTAGCATTCAACCGGTAACTAACTACTAGAAAATACAGTTTTATTAAGTTTCTGCAAACAGGGAAAACAAAATATGCCTTCAAATGTAGAACTATCGATTTTCTGTGTAAATCTTATTTACTTTACCCTGTTCATTCTGAGTGGAAACTTGCTATAGTCGCATTAAACATTATTGAAGACATAAACCAAAGTAAAACTTTTAAATGAGGTGAACTGAACAAGCAATACAAGTAAGAGTCAAAAGTAGCTTTAAGATTGTACCTATTCTGCATCATCAATTTCGCAGTACCTTATAATTAAATGTTCGAATTTTGATTCAATAAGTCGTAACTAATAACCTTTCACCAGCAAAGAATTTAGGTGTTCAAATTTATTCCCTGAAAAGAGTCCATGTACTAAAAAGAGTCTTTGTACCCAGGTACTATAGGTACCTAATGACTTTGGTAGGTATTACTCTCCACAGTAACTCCGACTGAAAATCGAACTATAGATACTAGGTATGTAGTACAAATAATACTTTTGGAAGCTGAACCCTATGTACTTAGGTACATATAATGTCACATAGGATTAATTTTTAGTCTTTAGGGCATGACATCCAGCTGCGTGGATATTATGTTTGGGCCTTTTGTTTTACGATGTGAAAGGGAATCATTTTCTTTTGAACAGACGAGTAATAGGCTCAAAAAAGCTGAGGATTTGTTAGAACAAACGAAAATCGAACAAATGTTAGATCAAGTATGTCGAGAGAGTATTAATTATGAGTTACGACTTTCACCATTTCCCTGCAGCACTTATATGTAGAAGGAACTTTTTAAAGAACTCTGGTGTAAAAAGTAATACAATAGATACCATTTACCATTCACCAGACGAAGTAAATGATATATGACGACTATAAAACTTTATGCACTATGCTGCATCAGCTAGGGGCTATAGGTATAATCCAGTCCTCTTTGCTATTCAGAAGACAACTTTCAGTAGATTATGAATCTTAAGGTCAAAAAATAAATAACATTAGACTGCTTAAAGCTATGCAGCGTCATTTATCAGTATTTAGTGAAAGTTTTCGGAAAATTGGGATGATACATTATGCTACACGCGCAATGAAAGAAAGCATCCAAGGAGAAAATCGAATTCTTTCCACTTTATGTAGAACGAACCTTGCAGAGTGTTCTTTTAATTATTGTCTTCCACTTGCTTTTGTCATACTACCGTAGCATTTGTTGTAAAAGTACTTAGCCACACGTGTGCACACCACTCATACTCTCTGTGCATTTTGATTAAGAGATAGTGACACAGTCTCCGAGAAGACTGACTTAGGCATTGCTATGTTCTTACATAATAAATGGCATCGTCCAACGCATAACTAATTTAGCATGTCTTTAAAATATTTGTTTGTACTACCCCGTAGCCTACATTTATAATGTAAGTTGCTGCTTGCCACTAACAGGAATTCAGCGTATAGAAGAGGACGAGCAAAAAATTACCTATGTATAAAGTGGACCATGACTATGACGATTGCTTTGATGAAGACTACTGCATACCTATAGCATCGCATACTAAATACGTACATAATAAAATCAAGGATATGTGCATGAATTCGTACACGACCTAAGCATCTCTTCTCGCTCTCCCTCTGATTTATTTATAGACAAACGAAACCCATATTGAACAGTGAACGCAGTGTGAAATAAGTTGCACAATGTATAAGCAGAATGTTGTGTTTGGAGACAAATTGTTACGTTATCAGTTCCGTTTTCACAGTGTGAGATAAATATTCTTAGACCTTCATTGGCATTTACATTAGTGTATTTCTGGCTTTGATGCTTTTTGAAGAAGGATTTCTGAACTTGCTCAACTTGCTCGAAAACTCAATGTATTATGCTTAACTCAACACTCAATTCCATGCCATTCTCATCCAATCTCATTTTCTCATTCTACATACTTTCTGTATCTGCATTTGTTGTGAAATCATACTGCATTGCAGGAGGCAGACAGCAGAAATACCAGAAACAGATTGTCTTCCACAACAATGTTCTTTACATGACAAAATCCATAACATGAGATGACAATGTAGTTACTGTAATTACTCTCGTATACTACGGAGTTACGTAAACGAATCCATAATACTAAAACATCGTATGAACAGTGTTTCTATAAATTATGTCGTGTATATACATACAATGCTGTAATATGTACCTATCTTATGTACCTAATAGGTAGGTACTACCTATGTATAAATCTACATTTCGCAAATAAATGGAGAAAGAATCAAGCCTTGAAATACTAATCGATAAATATTTAGACTTGCAAACAAGTGAGGAGGAGAATGTAATAAAAAGTTATTAAAAACAGAAATTCATTTTATCCTTTCATAACGGAAAGTCATATTCTTCATTGATAACATCACATAATGAATTTTGGCATAAAACACATTTTCTTCTTTAGCATACGTTTCTAAAATAGAAGATTTCATTACCCAGTTTCAACCTACTAATTGCTATTTTCCGAATAATGCAATTCTATAAATATTTCATTTAAGGGTATCTTCAAGTTTCAAGAAGTTAAGTAACACTAATCGCCCTACATAAAGACAAGTACTATAAGACTGGATGAAATGACTCATTCATTTGACTCATTACAATTTTGACAGAAGCATGTTGAACTGAATTATCTGATATGATGTATCCTGTGTGTGTACTATTAGCGTTTGGTTTGATTATTTGGAGAAAGAAGTTTATTTTATAATCGTATTGAGACAGAGCGATATAGAAGTGTTGACGGAGGTTATCTGACTTGTACAATATGAATAAATGACATTGAGTCCATATACGCAGAGACAGGAAACAGGTGCGTTCCGCTACTGTACAGTGCACTAACTACACATGGGTACATTATATTGATGTGATGTTTGCTTACTCATAGTGTGCTGTGGGGCTTTGTGTGTCGTACATGCCTTTTTGGTCGAATGAAAGCAAACTGCATTGGACAAAGAGACTTCCTCGTCGAAGAGCTATATGGTGCTCTCTTTGGCTGACTCTGTGTCTGACTGTACTCTGCCTTTATGTGAGCAACTTGATTTTACTCCGAAGTCCGGACGAATGTGAACATTTGAGAAGTGCGAACTGTAAATCGCACTAATTTGCAAATTGCAGCTTACAAAAGTGTATTATTGTATAAGAGTTTTGTTTTTTCGTGTGAATGTGTTTACAACTTTCTCAGAATCAACGCGGCCAACAGAACCTCTTTGCACAGTCATTCTGGACACACAGGACACTGGAAATTATTTTGTAAGTGTAATACACGAAGTGTAATTGCTTATTTGTTGGTGTATATACTGGATAATAAAAATAATTATATACACATAGATTATTCAGTGGGTTTACATTGTTTACCAGTCTTGGAATTTGTTTCAATACAAATGTGTGTATAAATAATTCCTCTGTGACTCTTAGATAAAAGTAGCCGGAATTTGTTCAGTTGATTTGTGACGATTTCACGCATAGCTACAATTTTTTCCTGTCAGATTTACTAAATAGGTGTTAAGAAAAAACGTGTATAAAAAGTTAATCCTTGTGTTCAGTTGTCAGTTCACCATTTATCATTTGTAAGCTACAAAAGGCAAGTGATCAGTGTACAACAATTGGCTAAGTATAAGGTAGACAGAATTTACACGTATTTTTATTTGCGGTTGGTCTTTTCATTTTGTGCATAGTACAGTTTGCCGATATGAATATTTAAACGTTTAAATCGTGGATAATAACAGGGTCATTGATGAACTGACATTTCCCATTCTCGTTTTCATTTGACATTTCATTCCATAGACCTCCCATATAATTATTGTTTGTCAGCTGATGGTTAGAGACTGTAAAACGATGGAATTCGAGCGTAGTGTTGCGGTTTCTATTGTTCCTTCAGCTCAGTAAATCATATGTAACATAGAATGTCTTCCTGTTTGAGTAAATGATAAGAGTGTAAACAAATGTTTGAATTTGCAAATGAATATTCATATACACGTATTCGCTATAATAACAGTAGTATAGTGAGTTTAAAAAATGCCGACGATAAGTAAAGTGGACATCTATAAGTAAAGGAGAAAGCACGACCTTTGCTAAAGCAAGTAACCTTTGCCTTGCTCTTACTTAACAAAATTATTGTTAATCTTTCCTCGCGTTTTGTTGGTTCGATATAAAATACCTATGTATATGCCTATATATATAAGAAATACTTTTTCTTCAACTGAATGAATGACTCGAGTATAGGCATATATATAGTGATAATATTTATCTGCAAAAAATTATAAGTTCAATCTCTGACCGATAAAATCTTGATTCATTATATTGTTCTGATTGACATTATTTCCTGCACGTATCGCTTTTTGTATATAATGTCGACTGTTAAGCAAACACCGTCCTGAGCTTGATAAACAAGCAGTTAATAATCCAATTAAAGTTTTAATTACTGATGCATGGTCCGTGAAGCCAATAATTAGACTGTTAGTTCCGCATAGTTATTGTTTGAGCACGACTCATCGTGGTCCAACTACGATTTTACCGAAATCCCTAATGTATCCCAACCTACATAGCATACCTACAGGGTTTCAACTTACCTGTTTGAGTTTGAACAGCCAGATAGTTTTAACAGACGGCTTTTCTCATAGTAAATTTATAATAATCGGGTATTCACAGTTTACACTAGTATTCATTTACTAATTAAAAATTACTTAACCTAACATTAGCATTATCATCGTTATGTTAACATTTATATATGTGCTAGAAGCTAAAACACTCTTTAATTAAACGGGGAAGAATAGCAAATCCGAAACTGTCTAACTCTTCCAACTTTGTGTTCCTCCATACAAGGAAAATTTTGCAACCTAGGTATGTACATCTCAGTTCGGTAAACTGCGTAGGTTTAGTACAAAGTTTCTTTATGATGTGTTACTTTCATCTCGGTACGAATCTGTACTTTCAGATACAGTACATATGTACTTTCTTTTTATCATGCAAACGTAGAAGACAAATGTTTTTTTCGAGTCGCTCACGTTTCTGCAGATTGTATTACTACGTATTACGTCAATTGAATGGTTCTTGTCGCCAGAGACTTACGTAAAAAAGTACATATAAATGTTATCCTTATTTAAAGGAGAAAATTCTATTTCGCTTTGACTCAAGTCATTCCACAAGTAATAGTAATGGAAGCTGAAACCATAATAGTATGAAAATGAAACTGGGGATATGGATTTATGTGATTATACTAAAAAGGTCTTTATAATATGTACCTTCCTCTTTCTTAATGCATGACAGCACTACTGTAGAAATAAGAAGTTACGGTTCGTTTGACATAAGACGTAATCCTAAAGTGGGAGACCACATAAGATACTATGATCTTGATCGTATTATGTACTTAACTCTTAGTTAAATACATTCGAATTTCAATTTATAGCAAAAACAGTAATACCCGCCGAAGCCTTTCTACTACAAATAGAAACGGAGAAATTGAATCTTCTTATCTATAACTATTGCACTGTAACTAATCAAATAATTTATAGCTACCAAAGCCATTTTGCAGCAGATAAATGAAAGTAAGTTATGAAAAATGAAATTTTCATCACAAGTAAAAAAGTAAAAATACATCCACAGGAATCCCTGAGGTAAAGTTTATATGTATTTATATGTATGCTCTTTTAAACTACGGTACAGTAGAAATTAAATCGTAGCTGCAACTAGAAAGAGCTATTCGTAGTAAAGTACGTATAAGAAATTGGCGACAAAAATGAACTGACGATAGTTTGGTAGAATGTGAAGCATAATTGTACCTAAACGTCTGCCTGCCTGTGCTAACTGTGCTTTTACTCATTCCTTACCTATATATCTGTGTGCAGTTCACGTATATTTGTGTGTGTATATACATAACTGTAGTTTCCGTGTCATGTTCACGTAGGACGAAAACTTTGGAGTAGTATTCGTTGTTTGGATCCGAGAAGTTGTAGTGTTAGTGCTCCTTCGGTGGAGGAAACGGTACCTCACGGTATTAGTCGGTACGGTCTGTTTGTATAGGCATTTGGAATTTCAGTCTCAGTTCGATTCAATTGTGAGTTGATGTTGTTGATATTCCACTCACTCAAAGCAACGAGATTAAGAGACTTAACATCGGTATTGTGTTGTTTTGTGTCTTGCGGCTGTGAGTAGCGGAATTGACGAGTTGAAGCTGTGCGTCCTGGTGAAAGGAAGTAAGGCACTTCTGCAGAAAAGATAATGGAGTGGAATATACGTGAAGTGAAGGTGACAGAGTGACAGAACTGTAGAATCCTTGTTGTGTTATTGTTTATCTTGTATATGATAGCCTCGTGCCAACATTTTCTTTCACTTTTGTTCTTCCACTGAACGAGTTAGACTAAAATCCACTGGGTTTCCCAAGTTTACTCCAAAACTACACTTGGTAGGTAGGTATTATATTGGCGTGCAAAATAAAACAAGTTTATATAAAATAAGTAACTCTTCTCTTTCTCCTGTCATCGTTTCTCTGAAATAATATCACCGTAAGCGAGGATTGATCATTCACCTGAGTGTATTAACCATAAATATTACGTCATCGCGCCTTGTAATGTAGTTGCTATACATATTTTATGCAGCATATCTTGATAAAAGCAGACAGGCAGAAGATTCGTAGCTAGTAGCACTTGACACATTTATTTCTACTTTTCTAATCGACCTGACTACTTCTAGAAATATACTACGCACATCTGTAAAACTTGGGAGTTCTGTTAGTCACGGACGGGAAGATTTATACCATACTTGTATTTATATTATAACCTGTAGCTCCTGTAGATTATGTGGTTACAAAATGTTTAATAATAAACGTGGCAATTGATTTATTACAGGTATACAGTGTGAGCAAGTCTGCCGACAGAAGAGGAAAGAAGTTCAATGTTTAGAGTACCGTAGTAGTGCTTTAGTCGTGCTTCATATCATATGTAAACAGAATCGCACATTGCCCTCTCATCGCACAATAAGCATCATCATTTACAAAGGAAGTGCTCACCAAATTGCCCAATACTATCTACATTTTCTATGGAGGTATCTGTTATCTACTCTATTATAATTTGCTCCAAAAATCAGATACTAGTAGCCGACAAAAGGTAAGTACTTTTTCCCTATTAAGCTCACTTTCTCAACTTCCATTCAAGAAGAACAATGCGGAAGACCGTTCCATACCATAAAATATTCTAATTCATGTACATGACATTTTGTCCAGGTTCATTAGCATTTATCCTCTATAGCATCTACGATAGCATAAATATTTAATGATATTGCCATTGCTATATACGATCCATACAGTATACGATGTTACCTATAAGATTACCTGTGTAGTACTCATAATGTGTATAATGATAATGATGTATTTTTATTACTTGCCACACTTTTGCCGAAGTAAATATAAACTGTCTATCTTATATACATAATACATACATACCGTCTGTTTTGCTACTTATGTACTTTGTAGCGATCTATTAATTGTTTACTAATGTGTGACACAATAGCAACAAAAGGGCCGACTTATAATGTACGTGTGGGCTTCAAGCGACAAATTGACACAATTATACATTGTGTGTGATTGCAGATAATATCTGCACTTATTACCGAAACAATATTTCAAACAATAAACCTGAATAGCCTTTGTGTTATTATAATAGATACATCTAATTTGGTACCCCGTGCATGAAACAACTGGGCATACATTTTCATGGAGGTATATTATGTTTACCTGGTAATCACGAACAGAAGTAGATATATTATAATAACATGCTACTGTACTAAACACTACAAATGTGCATCTCATAATCTCATCTCATGTAATTTGTTGCGACTATGTGTATGCGATTGAAAGCAAAAGGTTTCTATATAATTGCAAATGTTTCGGCACATGAACCCATCTGCTTAAATTAAACGTAAACTGAAATGCCGGTATACAGTGAATCCATTTACTAGTAGCTTGTCAACCTACAAAACTATAACATACATTTAATACTGCAGTAGTATACCTATTAATTATTACATTGTATATTACCTACTTTGCCCCACGGACCGACAAACAGATGAAGAGTTGTCTTTTTCAAAATTAATATTATGCTCCTCTTTAATAAATAATGTGCTAAATTAATTTAAATAAGAAATACTACATCTTGTAGGTTATAGCAGGGCGAACTCGAGTGAGTAGTAGAGCTATGGCTATAGTGATAAGTAAATTGAAACATGTGTAGTATGAAATACTGGTAGGTATTAATTGATTGGGTTAAGGACATAAAGAAGTAGAGTTAAAGTCAAAAAGCTTCAATAAGATTATTAGTAGAGTGCTACCATATAAGTATATAGGGACGTTACAAAAAGATAATTGGCATGTATGAACATTGACATTTCCTTTGTGTTAGTACTTATGGATGTATCTGTAATGCGTTGACCAGTGTAGTGTGCAGAGCAAAAACGCTGTCAAGATGTGTCAATCGATATTATTTAATCTCGTCGCTGCCGTCGTGTATCGTGCTGAAGATTGTATATTGCGTACATTATAAGTATATCATATTCGTGCAGGGTTATTCTAGTTAGGTAGCCTGTGTAAACGCCTTCAGTTCTGATGCATGTGTATAATGTATGAAGTGGAAGTGTTGCGAGACCTCATTCGTGTCAATCTGTTATATATCAATCGTGGTATCCATTTGTTATTGATTTCTGTATCGGTTTTTATACTCTGCATATTATTACGTTATGTCTTCCCGTTTTAACAGCGATCACTAACCGAGTCTAACAAGAAAAGAACCAGACCTTTTAATTTAAGGCTCCAGCCCAGAAATTACTTCATAAAGAGACTTTTTTCTCAAAACATAAATCCTGATTCATCGCATTGGGGAATTACATATTTTTGCTTTCTATAAGCAGATATACATAAGCAGCAGTAAAAGTACTTTGCAAATGTGTCGAATTATGAGTTGAATCACCGCTTCGGTCAAGTGTTCATATCCTATCTAATATAATCGACATGCCATGTGTGCATGTATCAGTTTATGACGAAACGTTAAATCAATCAATTCAATCAGACAAATAGGCAGCTAATTTTCCTACTGTCTGGTCAGTATTCGTTTAGGTATAGAAATTTTAATGAAATTGCGTTACTCATTATACTCATTATAGTAATGTATGGTAATGTAGAAAAATATATTTATTATTACATTTTACCTGTACTTTGTATAATATTTATACAGCCATTTTTAGACATTTGTAATTTAAACTGGATGTCTTATCTAGTAATGTAGAGTGTAAACTGGTATGCTGCAATATACAGACATGCGTTGAGTATTACGTGATTCTGTATCATAAAATTGTAAATGTTGTGGTACGATGAATTTAAATTTATTGCACTGAAAATGTGTGTAGTTTCCGCTTTACGATTCTGTAAATGACTCCTTACTGACAAATATTTTTTTTATGTCGTATTTGTTTCCAATTGAGTACATGTACTGGCAATATAGCATTTAAGTAAAACACATTCCCGTTTTAAATGCTATAGGGAGGACCTACTATAGTGATTTATATACTACAATGCTTTAAGTGATTAGTGTTGAGCTGAAGATAAGACTAGGAACGAAAGTTTAGTTTAATGCAATGAAGAAGAAGAAGTGACGAAGTTATCTCACGAAACCGCTTCTCAGGATTGAAGATTCGAATATGCTACAAAATCTTACTAACCAACATAATTTGCTTTATTATGGGCTGTTTATTACTTTTAGAGTTTCTGGTCGATAGAAGATAACACGCTTTTCCAAACTTTGCATGAGATTGGATTATAATAAGAATCAACTAGAATGCTACTGCTCGCATACAGATTATGTACATTATATTAGATTATCGTCGCACTACACAATTCTAATAATTCATTTCTGGCTCTTCAAAGATTAAGGCTGTATCTCTATCTTCAGAAATGTGTGGGCGGAAACATGGTGGAAGCCATCATTGCTAAACGAACTAAACATGAGCAATGCAATAATCTTAAATGAAATAAATTGTCATACGTTCGCATGAAATAATTACTCAACAGAAAGCACTGTAAAGGAATATTTATTGCATCTTCTCGTGCCAAAATCGTTCTGCTCTTCTAACAAGTCTAGGAAGTGCTGTTTATTATGTAAATTCCATGCTATAATTTGATTTATGACTAAAATTTCGTCTTTGCATGCTTAGTATTCATTGATCCTAGAGCCTTGACAGCTAAAACAGATAAGTTTGTCTAGTTACTAGCTATAATACTGTACTTACATGTAATGCGATTTTCATCAGCGAAAGTGAATTTTCTGCATTCTTCCTTTGTACAAAATCATATTCGTAATAATATTATGTCATGTCTGTAGTCTTTATAGCTATGTGCATAACATTACCTATACACCTATTCAGAAAGCGAGTAGGTAGTAATACACCAAGATATCTTCTTTGGTAAAAGGGATTACCTCCTACAGCACTACCTTTTACTATTCAGCTCTGAATTTTGGAAAAATAAATTACTGATTGTGAAATATCTTTATGCTATGTAAACCCATTTAGTCCAATACAACTTTCTCATATCATACTACCAATAGGTGCATAATTCCCAGCACTTCCTTCCAAGCTCATAATATATTTGCATTGGTAACATGTAGGTGTATCTATTCATTCCAACTTCCAACACTGCAACATTCCAACACACTATAACGTATATCATCACTCATTAATATTATAGGTATAAAATATGCGGTTACTTTTACTTTACACATAGTTTCATGCGGAGTGTGGATATAGGCGTACATAGCAGCTATGATATGTATTACAGATTATAATAACCATACAGTTTAAAATTTGATAAATTTAGAATGTCCTATTGCATGCTTCAAAATACATATGCTCATATTTTATGCCATGTTTAATTCAGTCGTTAACACAGTGAAGTGTGAACGGATCTAGATGCAATTTAAACCAACTGGATTAGAATTATTTTATTACACTGGTAGAGTTAACTTAATGCAAGACGCATGAAATTCATGTGTGTTTACTGCTGCAAACTGTAAATATTATTATCATCTGTCCTGATAAAATAAGGTAATCCTCTTATGCTTCTAGCTTCCACTATCTTCTTAATGTGTTTTCAACAGGAGCAACAACGTATGCACATACCATCTTAAATTGAGATTGTAATGGAACTATTTTCAATTTAGAGTTTTACTAAACCACTAAACCTCGCATGCAGAAATACCACAAAGATTTCTCTATCCTTTGCTACTATTAACTTTGTACTAATTGTAAGCACTAAGAGAAGGTGCTCCTAATGGGCTACGTCTATATGCATGTATTCTGTGCAAAGTAAATGTATAGTTACATTGTTTTGGGGGCTATTCTTTATGTATATATCAATGTCACATTCATTCTCTTCTATCTCTACTTTACACTGACGTATGTACAATACAATCTGCATACAAACAAGCGAATCTTGTTTCAAAGATTCCTTTGTTAATAGTTTTAAATAGATGGATGTCGTGTAATTCGTAGTTTGTATGATACCGTCATTTGAATTACCAACCATGACACAGAAAAAGTTAATAATAAACGTGAAGAGAAGCCGTGAAGTCCTAGATCCACGCATTATCGCATTATTGTTAAATGACACACACTCACATTATGCAACCTCAGAGAGTCTGGCTGGCAAATGGTTTGGATTACTGTCAAATAAAAAAATACATTCTAGACTTGTGTTGAGCAATGTAATATGGGGAATGCATTAAGCTTGCTGTTTGTGGTGCACTTCCAGGGCTTCGGCAAAAAATGTAGAAAAATTCTGTTCTGCTACCAATAACTTCATACGAAGCATATACTAACCGATCTGGTGACGACTGAAACAGATACAAAGAATTTCTTCCGCAACATCTTCCATCAAATGCAATAATGAATTTCGTGAAGATAAAACATCGCAGAAGCGGTCTGCAGCTGACAGTCTTTTTTATCCAACCATTATTGCATTGTAATAAGTATATTACCTATATGTGTAGAAAACCGCAGTAACTTCTATTGGCAGATTTATCCTAATATTGTATTTAGACAATTGGTGTCTGTACAGTGCACACAAATACTTATATGCATACACATCGTGACCACACTTCAGTGAGTTTCTCCAGAATTTTAACAGCTTAAGTATCTAATTTTGCTTCTGTTGCAGAGCAAGTGGTCTTGAGCGTTTTCATCCTGTAGTTGAGCACTTTTATGAGAATTGGAAAATCCTAGTCAGGATTTCAGCACTACTTAAATGTGTACGTATATTCCTTCAACAAACAATGTCTTTATATCAAGATAACTGTATAGTTGTTGAAACAACTATACTACAATATCCCAATATACAATACCTAAGTATATGTATTACAGTATTTTCTAGGTATATAAAATACCAGACCGGGAAATACTATTTCCATCGTCCGTTGTACAATGGGCTATAGCAGTTGTGATGTTGGTTGAATGTTTTCATTTCAGTTTCCTGTTTGAACTAATTTTGATGATGATTTATTATCTATAGAAGTCTAGAAGACAGGATTTGTTCCTTTTATTTTGTAGCTTTCAACTCACTGTCGACTTGTAGCCGCATAGGTACCTTCCGGAAAAGCATATTGACTTTCTTGTTAGATTGAAATTTATTGTCTGACATTTTAAGTACATACATAAATACAGTAAAGTTCAAAAGCAACTCATGGACTTTCTACTTTCTCCGCACTTTCTCCATTGTATTGGGTCTACGATTGGTACTGCATTAAAAAGACTTTGGTAGTGCCAGTGCCTATGGGGTACACTGGATAAAAGCGGGTACCTGTCGGTTGTAATAGTTTACGTTTGATTTCATCGCTAATTTCTTCAACTTTTCTTCCTCTTTCGAGTTACTGTTTATGAGATTAAATGAAAACAACCAATGAGAAAAATCAATAGAGAAGTTTGTGATTTCGGGTTCGACGATTTTTTGATTCGCTTTTCACTTACTGTTTCTATTCCGTTTCTGAGTGCACTTTTATGTTCATTTACAGATTTGAGTAAAATGGAACATCGTCTACTGTGGTAAATCATATGGTTTGTAGTTTTATATATAATGACCTGCTGGTACTGTATAAACATTTCTACTGAAATGACGCTATAGTAGTATGATTTATTTCAATTTGCTATACACGTTTATTACTGAGTACCACTCCTACTTTACATATTTTTGAAATAAATGATAAAAGCGTAGGATTTCCGTCTGTGAAATTTTTCTGCAAACAAAAACACAGTAAGTGCTTTCCTTATCCAACTATAGACTTTTACCTTCACTAATGTACAAAGTCAGATTGGTTTCCTGCCACGAGTCTTCCTTTTATGTTTCTATAATGGTGAAATTGAATGCGATGCTTGTTTGAAGGACTTGCCTTAAAATTTAGTTACATCTACAGTACATCCTTATTATTACTCGGTAATGAGGATGGGGAAATGAAAAGGCGAACTCAATTAAATGTTTATTCATTTCAGTGGTGTATTTAAGATGGACATGTTCTTGTTCTTACTGTAACTACTACATATTACTTACAAGTGTGGACATTAGAACTGAGAACGAATAAATACCTACCTTTGATGTTTATAAAAATACTTCAAGATAAATATATTGGGATAAATTGCATTAATATGTATTTACCGACTTAATATGATGCTGCTAGTTTGTGTAATTGAATATGTTTGGCTTTAAGTGCATTCTCAGTCCTCTAAAGTCTAAAGTACTCCCTCAATTTCGTTTCATTCAACCTACACAAATTTTGCAATCTGCGCCAACTCCGTTTGCATCTAAATTCTAGTTTATATACTTAACTACCATTGAATTTGGGAACGGTCCTTGTGTATAGGTAGGTAGGTAGGTAAAAATCATACCTACAGATATTCTATATATACAGAAATACACAGCAGCATATGTATTCGATTGTAAATCTAACTTGAATTGAACTTAATGCATTGTGAGCACTCAGGTAACTGGAAATACATTGTAACTTCTATTGTATTATGCATTTGCTTTTAGTTTCTTTGATTTCCTGTACACAATATCAAAGAAGGCCTAATTGAATCACGTGTCTGTGCCATGTTATGTGACTTACACGCAGGATTTGCTTTACTGTAGATGCCTCTCCATGATTACAAAGCAATGTTAATAATAAGTTAAGTAAGACAAATTGGATTTAGGTCTGAAAAGAGTTGATTAGATAGCAAAGTCTGAGAATATATAGAGCGGCTATAGACAGCTGTTTACGTACCACAATAGGAGAAGGTAAATGTTATAATGCATGCACATACATAGATAGGTATGCAGAATTTATATTAGATTAGTTTTACTCTAAATGATCTCATTCGTATTCAGAAAGTCCCGAGTGGAAGCGGTGTAATCAGTGCATTGGTTTGATTGTCTTAGCTCCAGGTTTTCTGCAGATATGGACGAAAGACACTTGGGATGATAAGGGACCTTGAGAGTGAAAGCTGTGTGAGAATTTACGTGCAGATTTTTGGCATTGTACTGCAAACCTACCTAAGGAATCATGAATCTACAGTTCACATGGAGCAACTGTGTACAAGTGTAACAACATAAAATATTCTGTCTACTGAGAAAAGTTCCCACCCTCGTGGGTTTTTGCCATCAAATTGTAATATCCGTTCTTCTCTCATTTGCTCGACTTCCCTTCGTTGATTGTTTAGGGAAGTGCTTATGGCAACTCCTGCATATCATGCTATATGTCATGTCATTGAATAAAAAGAGGGTTGCTACATTGTCATCGTCTTGCATGATATATTATTTGCATTTCATGTCATGACTGCTGTGAGTAATCTGTCCGCTGTCCTCTGATGTGTAACACAGTGCGAGTGCTCTGCGAAGTGTGCAAACTTTCTCCGGACTACTGACTGAGGTGAGAGTGTATGTCTTGCTCCTCAGACGAAAAACAATTCGTATCTTTTGAGTGTGTGTATCTATAAAGTTACATTTCTTTGCGCAGTATGTGTGAAATAGAAATGCTGAGTTTGTCTTTGATAGCATTGCATTGAATTTGCAATGTAGTTGAGTGCCTAACTATTTGCATGGGACTGACTGGCATGTGTACTGTGCAGGTATGTTAAGTTTTATTGTACTCACTGCGTGTTTCCTTTGTTTGTGTTAGGAAAAAATGTAGAAAGTCTTGCACACATTTACAAACACTCAGTTACATACAGATGCTCGTGTGCCTAACTGTACTTATGTTGAAATATGTATGGCGACCTACTGTTTTCGTTTATCTTCCTTTCGGTCTCTTTTATCTCGTGTGCACAACTCAACTTATGATCTTCCCTTCCTCTTAGGTACTTTCGTCTTCTATTTCGATTTCGACTTCCTGTGGTCGCTTTTTGTTACATGTCAAGATTCAATTTAGTCGATCTTACATAAAGCTTCCATTCTTATCTACCAATAGCGTTTATGGACGATTGTACATTACAGAGAACGCTTCTTATACCCGGAAAAGAAACATGTTGAAATGTCAAGGTGTCATTCTCTTTTAGATAATACAATAAGTTCGTCCATATAGTAAAAAACATCGTGAAACGAAAGCCGCAAACTGGTAGTGTTCATCTTAACAAGACCTGCAAATAACTATGAGCTCTTCGGTTCCACATGTCTTCCTTTAGGGGACCAGTATGCACTTAGTCATACGTCTTGTCTTACTCTGTACCTTTTCTTTGCCTCATTTAACTTTGCGAGACAAACTCGACTCGTATTTTGCACATGTGTGGGTATAATATTGGATTTTCATTCCTCTCTCGGTTCAACAAAATCCCTAGTTCAGCAGGTTACGTGTCATTTACTTATTTACTTAGGATTAGGCGACTAATGCCCCTCCGTACCTGGTATCCCATTCCATTTACCATTTCTGATTACCCTCAAATGCACGTAATTTTGACCTACGAAAAACTCTGTTCCTGCCAATGCACTGCACTGCAATGTCCTAACTTTTATGATAGGTACTACGCTTGGAAGTCTTTTCTTTGACTTTTGTGACCTGTTCTAACAAATACTCAGTCGAAAATCAATTACAGTTTTCACTTGGCTATACATCACTTATCCACTCAACCAGTTCATGGATCTAACTACCTGTACCTACTACTAACCATTAAACTACTACAACTGTAGTAGACTTGTAGTATAAAAGCAATAAATAACAGGATGATTTAATGTTCATGGAATATAAAAATTCCCATTATTTTCTCTTATTCATAAACGACTTTCCCTGTGCACGTTTCTATTTATCAGTAGACAAAATGTGCCTGTATTATAACCGGTTCAAGGCTGGAATATTAAACACAGTAGGTTTATTGTATATTTAACTTATTTATAAAATGTCTGCTTCTCTAACGAAGTAGCAGGTGCTATAAGTTCTTTATGTGAGGGAATATACATAGTACGACACGTAAAATAAATTAGGTCATTCATGAATGACACAAAGATACAGATACGACACTTTGCTAAATATGATTACCTTTTATATACCTTACCGATATACTTATATACACAATACACGTATAGGATATTACCTATGGAGGTCTAATACCAAATAGACAATGTAATTCGTGAAATTTAGGCAAATGGAAAAGTATCTCATTATTTGACTAGTGTGACAGTCGAATGAGTACATCGAAAGAGAAGTTAATACAATGTATGACATCAATAAAATATTTATAGTTTGCCATTGGACAGTTTCTGTGCAAAATATCACAGAAAAGTTTATTGAAGTAAATAATTGAATTACCGAAAAGGCAATATTGTCTTAATATACAAGATGGAAACCTGGAGTAATTAAAAGTGTGTAGAATTCTTTTAATGGCCTAGTCCGTCTAACCTTTGAAGTACTACCAGCCTATCCCAGCCATTAAAGCTAAGACTTTTTCTTCATAATTTTTTTCGCTTTGATGCATATAATCATAACAAGGTCTCATTAATGTGAGAAAGAGTAGGATATATTATATATCGAGGCCAGTGCTAGCTTTACTTATGTTGGTATTACAAAACTATATAACATCAGAAATGAGATGATCAAAGAGTGCCTACTAGTCTTTGTATGTATATAGGTCTATACATATTTGTTATTGATTCTGTAATATTATTAATTTATATTATTAACCTTTTCGTAGCTATATCCAAGATACTTATAATACTAGCCTCTGCTAAGTATATCTAATGTAGAAGATTGGAAATGCAATTTTTTCCACGATTTGGAAAAGAGTCGGGTTCTTTTCTGACTAATCTAATACCGAGACCGTATAATAGGATCAAAAATGGAATAATGGGACAAGGAGAATGGTATTGTATTAGACTCATTTGATCTTTGAATGAGAAGCCTAAATGAGTTTGCTGGAAATGTAATATACTCTGCCAGATTAGTTTCATACTTTTCAATTTTATGTTTTAATATTACCATGGACTGAACATAATGGTGTGGTTGCGACTCACAATAAGTTTATCGGTTAAGTGTTCTTCTGTAGAAGGCATAGAAAATTCACAAAAGTATTCCGTAATAAATATAAAGCTTCATTTCTTTGTGTATTCTATGACACTAAGCCAGCAGTGTAGTTACTGTAGTCGTGTACTAGTTAGAAGTTTATATTTTATGTACATTGTATACTTTATGATGAGACTATGAATGTTAACTACTGCCCTATTTATATATTCCTAATATAAAAGCGATTCAATTAATAAGGCAAATTTTGTACGCTTACAATTAGGCTTAGACTATAAAATATTATTATTATTAAAACAGTATTCAAAATAGCATATTATGTATATACACTTACACAGTATATTTAGTAAGGTAAATAAGAAAGCACTCAATTGTACCCGAGTTTGGAACACGCTGCCGCCATGTGATGTCTCATTTCCCAACTACAACAATGGAATCTGTTAGTCTTAGAAGAAAGTTGTACGAAATGTACTTGCCAGAGAACAGATGATGCGGGAGTGCTTTCAGCAAACACAAACTTTGCTAGTGTTGTTCCAATACTTCAGGAATATTTTTCATTACAAACTTAATGCTTTTCTACAGAAATATCGTTTGCATACGTTACCTGCTATCTAGCCTTCTATGTACATAGAGTACCTTCATCTGAACGATTAAATTTATTCAATAAGCATAACAATTGGCTGCTAAACTTTAGTAAGCAATATTTATTAAGTGGGGTAATTGGTCTTTGACTTATCTTATACGTTTATACATAAAATTTTATTTCTTGTAAAATAATGAAGTTACTAACGACATATCTGTAAATAGCTGTTACAGAAATTAGTTTTTAGCATATACAACATATACAAGGCAAAGTATTTATACTACAAACTTTTCAACTGTGCACATGCAAATTGCAAACTGTAGAATTACATATTTATTTTTATTATGTTATGAGAGGAAGGTTTTGATAGTTCTGAACAAAGACATAAAACAGGTGCGTTTTGTGAGTCACATTGGCAAGGTAAAGGGTAGAATAAAAGTTGTAACAAGTTGACCTTTTGGCATAATAGTGGTATAAGAATAATTGTGTGAGTATCCAGGAAAAATTCTTATGAAATCTATTTTAGTATTTGTATTCTTTCTTCCAATCATTTATATACTGACTTCATGAATGGAATTCAATTATTAATGAAAAGATACTGTGGAAGAAATAGCTTATTGACATTAAGACATGGAAGGATTCAAGTAAAGTTAGTCGTAAAGTTAAATTGCCAAAGTGCATTCAGCTCAGACTCCGTATATATACAGCTGACCTTTAAAACATGACAGTGGTTATCGGTAGAATAATTGTAATGTGTAGTTTAGTGTAGTTGTAGTAGTGTATCATGTACTTGTAAGTGCACGTATCATGTGCCATATTGTATATATCATATGCACATTTCATCGAAAGGGCAAATTGATATTTCACTTAAATTTACAGCCCCTTTTGTCTTACACTAATAATTCAATTTTTATTAATAGCGTATAATATTATTACCTTAAATTAGTACTCGGGAGTAACAAGGCAGAATGTTAGCAAAAGAATATCGTATAAAGATACTACACAATTGTACTATAGTTTGTTACACTTTAATACACTTTCTATCGCATCTACCTTGCTGTTGTTAAGGGTTAGTCAAAGGCCAAGGACGATTTAAATCAATCTGATGGTCATTTCTCCAATTTTGCTTATTAGCATTTAAGGTGCATTGAATGAGCTGAAACAAAATGGAGTTCTGGAGTTAGTTGGTTGGCGAGTTTTGACCTAATATTCGTAAGTAGATGTAATGTAATCTTTCAATCCTGTAAAAGAGAAAATGGCATTATAACAAAAATCGTGAATTAACAGTATAGAGTAATAACAGAGAAGATTGCATATTATTGGTAAAACTGATACTACAATATTTGAAGATGCAAGATGGTCATGCATTAACATTATTTTCTTGTCTTATCTCATTAAACCCCTTTAAAAATGGTTTGAGAATCATTAGTCATTTATAAAGTGTCGGAGATGGCAAAGCCATTCATCAATAAGTCTGTTCTCCAACACGATGGCTTTGAAATACAAATAAAAATGTGTGGTAGTATTGCATTATACTTAATTCGCATTAAGTGACTGTGTTTTCCATTTCTTTTAGATGATTACTATTCATATTAAAACAAAAAGCAATTTATAACACATTGATATTGACACTCCTTTCCTTAGTCAAAGCTACAACTGTACCGCATGCTACATTCAACAATATATAGAATGACTACAAATGGACCACGTAGATTTTGTTGGTAGTTAACTGCCAAGCCTACAATGCAAACTTGCTGGCCCTGAATAGAACATGTGAATATAAACACTTACTATACATTCTTACTTATGATTTGCCTTCAATTGCTTGTTAAGTGAACACACTCCAGAGCAGGGATTTTATTATGACATTAACTACCTACATGAAAAAACATAATGGCCACATTCGTTTAGTGTCCATCCATTTAGAAACGCAGATTGTAGATTAATTGATAAATTACTTTATTGTTCAAATGTCTACTACTACTACTCCTAGTCCTAGTACCAACGATTTGCGTAATTAACTACAATAACAAGTTGGCGAAAACGCATTACGAGTCTACCCATTTGTGTAGTACATACTAACATTTTATTATGGTAGGTGCTACCGTAGTATAGTGCACTTGTTGTAACAATGATACTTCAATACTCCAATTAAAATACAAAGACCTAAACAAAAAATACTAAATAAGCAGAATAACTTGATCCATGCAAGTTTAACGAGATTTTTATTTAAAAGTGTAGTGATTGTTTCATGTAATGTTATTTTTATACAAGTGTGTATTAAGACATAAATTTTGTAAAGTACACATTCTGAAAATAAGTATCAGACACTTTAACTACTGTTTTGTAATCACCATACCATCACAAACCAATTCGTTGGGTTAGACATGTGTATTTGTGCATGTGCATGTGATGCTGATAGGAAACGAAAAAATCTCAGATAAGTGTGTGTGTTTATCGACCCAGCTCTCAGAGAAATTCTCGAAACGACATTATACGTAGACCTAATTCTAGTTTATCTGTATTCTGCATGTGGTAGAACTGTTTCTTGTTCACTTCGTTTGCATAAAAGTTCTTGATAAGCTTAGCTCTTGCGTCTTTGTGGTGTAGCACTTTGCGAACACCTATTGTATTGTGGATTGTATGTTCCTGTGTATATACTTAGAAAATAGTATAATAAAAGTTACACAACAATACAGCCACATCTGCAAGAAGTCTCATATTTGGGCTAGATTGATCTAATAAAACGGGACATATCCGTTCTCTTGCGTCAGGAAAACTTCTTTCGAACCGAATCGAGAAGCACGAGGGGATCGTAGGTTTAAAATAAAGCATAGGGATGGAGCCTGTTGTCGTGTAACTCGACTTTGCGGATCCCGATTTTATGCAGCCAAATTTGTCGCAGGAAGCACAGTTTCTATACATACACGATGCAACCAGACGTTTGAACGTTTAATCCGTCTATACTTGTAATTTTTTACAATGGGAGCTTATTGGCTTTGTTTAATATATTATGGCAACATGTTTTTGCTGCGAGTTTTTGTGAAGTTAAGTTTTTTACTTCCAGAAACGGCTCCACATACTCTATGCGGTAAAGAGCAATAGTGATTGATGCAAATAAGTCTGCTACTTATAATCTTGCATCATTCACTCAAGTCTATATTGGCTTGGATGGAAAGTTAAAATTTTAATCGTCTATAATTTCTGTATCAACATTCTGTCCAACTTTCCGATAGTTTTTATATTAAAAAGTGTTTACAAATGAAATTAAAACAGGTAGATGGAAACTCTTCTACTTCAACACAACATACTTTATTTTAAGAATATAAATGGAATTTGACATCGAAAATCAGTAGATAACTTTCACTAATATACTACGATACTGATAAACCGTGAAGTATAGTCCAAGTCCAATATTGGCCTTTGTGTTTCTTCTTCATCGTGTTTTTTTACTCATACTTAATTTCAAGTAAATTATAAAAGTACGAAACGTGTGTTTTAATATCTAAAAGTCTCTTGGAGGCTACGATTGTTAATACTTACCTTCTTAGTACTTAATTATTACCGATGCGATGTATGTAACAAATTATTTTATTTTCCTTGCTCCTTCTTTCTGAAAAACGGTTGCATAAAAAATTCAAAAAATCAGAATAATGAAAGTATGGTGGATTCGAGCGATTCCCTGTGTTCGAGTGAAATTGAATTGAAAAAGTGATATGTTTCTGTAAGTAGTATTTTACTTAAAGGCTGCCTATAGTAGGTAATACCTATTAATGGTATCTCGCAACAGAAACTGGTGAATTTCAGGGTATGATATATGACAAACAGGAATCGGAATGGAAACGAATTTAGCATTTTTCTGCTTCCGATTGAATCTCCATTCTGTATGGTAGACTAGCCAGACTTTCTTTTCTATCTTTTTGCTTTCTTTGTAACACTATACCAATATTGAATTGAATTTACTTTTTTCGTTTCACATTTGCAAGTGCTACGAAGCTACGATATACAGTGCAGTTATAGTACGGTATATACACATTCACTAATCGTAAGTTTTTCTTCAAACACTCTCATCTTTCATTGTAAATTCTGAGTGGATCTGATAGAGATTAGCAAGCAGAAGCAAAGTATCTCCACTGAAACCTTTTGATGTGATATAAGTCCCTTATAATAAAAGTATAGGCATCAACCTTACAGGAGAAAAAGCATAGCACCCCTGTGGATGCTATAATATATTTGTGTAATATGTTATGTTTAAGATATCAAGGAAATACAATATTCCTATAGCCAATAGGACGAACCCTATAACTTCAGAAGATTATATATTACCTATACATAAGAGTAATATCTTAAATACAAAGTCTAGTACTTCTTTATAGGGAAAACACAGTGAGCAGAATTGCTGATAGCTGATAAAATATAGAGAAGTGATCTTCGGTTAAGATGAAGCTGAAGTTGAGACGCAAAGAGGATTCAATGAATGTTGGAACGTTGTAAGTAGTATGAAGAAAAGAAAGTTGGTGTTTACAATCGTTCTTTTTCTGATATCTTGAGTTGAACCCCTATGTATTGGCAGATTGGCACACTCACACATGAGGATGCAGTAAACCGAATAAATTCTACTTCGGCATAAAGCTTTAGATACGATTCTTACACACAAGTATACCTACTACCTACTGATAGTGTGATGGTACTATAAAATACAGTATATTAGGTACTCGGTTGCTAAGAATTAGCCCGTAATATGCCTCTTACAAGTGGTATTGTAGGAGTAGACTCATTTTTGATGTATGGTTTGCTTTCTTGAGAATAATTTCTAGTGACATTGTCAATAATTGCGTAATTTAACAGATTCAGTAACTAAGTATATAAGGTCTTTGGTGGACTTTGGTCCTATATCTAAGGAGCACAGCACTTATTTGCATGCAGAACTTTGAAACGTGTATGCAAAACATATTTGTTACTAATTACCTACGTATTTACTTATAAATATTATGAACAAATAAGGTAAAGACTTTGACGATAAATCATATACTGTCATAAACCAATATGCAATTAATAATTCAATAACGGGGCTAACGGGGCAATCAACGAATTAAAATACATTTATGGACACAAGTAGAATGTTGTTTGCTGGAAGAAGGTCACAATTATTATTCTTCTAGTTTAAATGACTATTTAAGTATACTGAGATGCAGATGCACTAATTGTTATCTGTAGTTACATTTACATTAGTTGGTAAACATTTTAATATTCCAAAGTAAGAACATCATCATCAAAAAAATTATCTAGAGGTACCCACTACTTTTATTTGTAATTGATCGCATGACATGCATCACTCTATTTGCATTACAACGTATGCCATATGCCAAATTTTGATTGAAGTATTGATGGAATGTTTACTAGATGAAGATAGAGTTCATTAGAGTGACACCTTGAGACTTGAAATTTGTTTGCATAATTAGTTACCTTTATTGCTTGAAATTACGTTGTGTGCGAGTAATTTATAAAAGTGAGAAGCTACAATACCTGTTCTTCGTAAATTGGTTGCTCGAAGGAAGAATTGCCTTTATGCGTTGCATTACATTGCATTTTAGTAATGAACTGGAATATCTTTGTTGTTCTGCCACACTCCTGCATATTGTAGGAGTAGACCAGGTTAGGGGTACGTAGCACAGAACGTTCTTATTGCTTGTTAGTATTGTAACATTTTATCAATGAATACTTTGCATACACAAGCAAGTACTTAGGTAGGTTACTAATATATGGAAAGAAAAGAGTTATAATGGCACAGTAATGCATTAGGCCTATCTATTGTGTGTTTATACAATTTATTCAAACTGCACAAGGTGATAATGTGCTTGTATAATGCCTTATTTTATTGCATTTATTGCCCATAATATGTTTAGATGGGTCGTTTTCAATCTTTGCATCTGTACAGTCTGTTTGTGTGTTGGACTCTAAGATCTGCCTGACTTGACTCATTGTCAGTTTGATTAAGTGCGTGGCATGTGAAGGTTGCTAAGTACTGCAGGGGAAAAAATTTGCGCTGTGTTGTCGTCTGGTCCCCCGATTCCCAAACCGCCTTCGATTATATCTACAAGTTCCCCTTTGTAAATATTGCAGAACAAAAATACAACCACCACTAAAGCATTTTGTCTTGTTTTCTGATACAAGGTATATATTACAAAGGGTTCAACAATAATACGTAGGTATACATTCCTGCTTGCTAAAACAGGCATTATATCAACTATTTAGGTATTATTATCTTTTTCAAGTTCAAACAATCCAGACATCTTTAGGCTGTGAATACTTAAAAGACTTTATCAGTTTTTGGGTGTAAAGTAAAAAGAACGTTATTGGTGAGATTTTTATTTGGATTTGGGGTTATTGTGAATTAACAAGTCAAAGTGCATTTAAAAATGAACATTTGAGTTTATTTACTGGGTTGAGTGAGTTAACTAGTTAAAGAGTGTTCTGTTATGTAGGTTTTAGATTTATTTTTACCCTTTATGTTTTTTAGTTCCCGACATTTTCGGTTGGGAGCTAAATCTTTTAATTATTGTTCCATTGCAAAACTAGCATTACCAATGTCAACCTAACAAAAATTGTTAATTATATTGTAATGCATGTAATAAGGTTTCAACGGCTGGAATTTTAGTAACTTTTATTCTATAATTCTTGACTAAAAACTTCATTTAGTTAGGCTCTATTCGATTGTTCTATACTATAATGCTTTGCAAATTATTAAGTAATGCATATCTGTACAACCAAGGCTGTAGATACAGTAAGTAAAGTACGTACTTATTGTAAGGATTTAAATTGTTATTGGTGAAAAATCATGATCATAGTAAAGAGCAATTATGTACTTATACGATTATTATCCAACCAGTCAATAATTTATGCATGCACCAAAGTGTACTAAGGGCACTGTTGAATAATTGCATTGAGTGAACAGTGCCCTTCACTAAGCGGTGAGATATAACAGTCCAAGTCTTTGTAAAGCTAACAAATTAAAAGGATACCTTTGCATCTTCTAGTGGTTAATTTAATGCCAGTGAACGCTAGACCTGTCTGCGGTAATGGAATTTGTTTACGCGAGCAATGTTTCATTTGTGAGGATTATTATGTCTTACATTTCAACCTCTGCTCCTAGCGAAAGAACAAGCTGCCATACATTTGCATTAGCACGGTGTTTCAGCATAACTATATTGTGATATATTCTTTTAATTTACAAAGAGCATACATTGTAAGTTCGTGTAATATTATTCTTACACAAAAGATTATCAGTCTACCTATACATTTACAACTTTAACACAAAGCTTACACGTGTAAACGTTGTAGTATTCATGAAAACGAATTCAGGGAAGTTGTTAGTGGGTTTGTCATTGTTTCATATTCAATTTACACCGAATTAGCTAATTGGAAATTACAACAAGGGTGTAGTATTTATTGTGTATATCATAAAATCATATAACAATCTACTTGTTCTTTGTGGGTGCGTGTCGCATCACTAAACTTTTGTGTCTACAATTCTGATTTGAATTGACTGTGAACAGAGCGAACACAGTAACTACTACTACATGAATCGTTTCGTTTCTCGCCTCCGCTCTTTCCAACAAATAGAAGCAAACAAGGATTAATTGGACAAGGATTTGTATGGTTTGTGACGGTGGTGTTTAGTTTGTGTCATTTTCTCACAAAGCGGAGAAAAATAGGTCGTGAGGGATTCGTTGTTTTATACCGCAGAGAGAGAGAGAGAGTTAAAGTGAGATTTGATGTGTAGGGATATTGTTATACTTTCTTGATGCAATGTTGTATTTACGTAATGACGGTTTCCTTTTGAGTGCTGGTAGTAGATACAAATCTGGTAGTATGTTAGTGGTCCCGGTTTCTTAGCCGAAACTCATTTCTCTGTCATATGTATTATTCTTGCACCATGAGAACACTCTTCAACTAAGTAACTCCAGCCAGTTTATAGCTTGCGGAAAACATTGAATTAAATAGAGGTTTAGTAAACTTGTCGAATCGAATCATCATCGACGTCAAGCTGTGAGCAGAGCAAAACCGAAGTGATCCGATGGTATCCGATTCTTAGACTCTGTGTCTGAAGTCTGAACTTTACACAGTTGTCTAGTCCTCCAGTGCGGCGAACGAATCGTGCCTGTTTCAGTTTTTGTTGGAAACTTGTGATTCTTTATGGAATAGCTTGCTCACTCGCTTATAATCAGTCGATTTCTCAGAACTATACCTCCAAAAATATTAAGAAACCAAAGTCAAACCTGTCAATATTTTATTACAACCAAACTGCTGGAATCGCTGAGCAAATATTTACATTTGTTAAAGTTGTCACATTTTCTATAATATTGTTTGTTCCATTGATACAAAGGATTCAAAGGAGTCTCACTTGGGGTCTAAAGAACGCATGTAAAAGATTGTAAGTAAAGCACGATTGAGAATCACGCGGCTGCGGCTGTATAAGACTGTCGTCGTCGTGTGTGTCAAGTGTTAACAGTGTAATGTACAATGAGGTCTCGCAATACCCTTTACTTAGTATAGTGACAAATCATATTGAACTTTCAATAGTAACAAATATTCTGATTTCTATTTGAAAGAGGATTTAGAGAGAAAAGGGATTGGATCGGGTAAATCTACGCAATAAGTTGTGGGAAGGAAACCTGTGGCTTTTCTTTCGAATCAACATTTACACATACATAACCGCAGTAAAAGAGTACATTCACATATTCCAAGTAGTGATTTAATCATAATAATACCTATAGGTATGTTAAACTCAATTATATTCTACTCAATATACTACTGACAGTCTTTTATGTAAAAACCTGTTTCAATTAAGACAAAGCAAAGTAGAAACCATCTGTTCATTAAAGCGTGAGAGAAATAAGAGTGTCAAAGGTGTAAGAAACGAAGTAGCTCTCAGTCAGCTAGAAACTATAGCTGTGTATTTTCCACGGGTGTTACCTTGTATTATTCAGGATTTCGATTTACCTACTATTCCTGAAATCGACCTACCTTGTGGATCGATACTTAGGTAAAACTTAAAAATCATTTTCTTCGAGTTCTTTGGTATCGTTTATTGTTCCTGATTACAAATCGAACAACTGCAATCTCAAGAAACACTGCATTCCTCCCCAGACAGAAAATATCAAATAACTTATTACTGCCTATACTTCTACGGGGAGTTGCTTATACTCGGATCACCTGAAGGATGCAGAGATAGTTTATGTTCTGAAACGAAATTCTTCGGATTGCTTCGTTAAGTTCATCTCAGCTTCAACTCAATCAACAAAGGTAAGGAGATCCTTCAATTTTTTACCTACACAATAATTCTAACTTCACACAAAGCTTAATGGCATTGCATTCCTTTGTATAGCCTTCTGCATAATAAATTGCTTTGATTAGATAGAAAATAGATTCCTATTTGATGCTTCTAATTTTAATTCCATTATTGCTGTGCCACAATCCAGAGAGAAGGACAAAATGAATTACTCTTCCTGATGTATAGTATTGCTTGAATGTCTACTGCTTGACAATTTAACCCCTTTGTTTACAGCGAAACAATAGCGGTGACATTAATTCGATGCTCGATACCTAAAGCGCATTTTATTATATCGCAGTCTTACTTGCACTCGGACATTCTTGTGGTTATTGCAGTGCAAACGAGTTTCAGAGCATAGAAGATCGTCGTTTTAGAAAATATATTGCCAACTTGAATGCAAAGACATTCAATCAATGGGGCTTTTGTATAAGTGGCCATTTACACTTTTGGAGTATCTGTTTCTTGTTTACAAACGCCATTATCGCAAAGTCGCGAATGCACTTGTACATAAGTAATAGTAATAGTGCATAGTTACAAGAAAGGGAGAATGTACTTTCGTTGCCTGCTTAGACTATGTAAATAAGGTATTACGTGGTTTTTCTTGTAAAGTGAAGTATAAATCCCGATTGGATGGTATCAGAATTGAATTAATCATAAAAAGTGGCATAGTTGACATAGTGCATGTGACTTTCACTAGTGGTAAGACTTTCATGACAAATGAGGTTACTTTAAGGGATAAAAGTAACATAAAACCTGCACCTGCTCAGTAATGACAGTGTAGTCAGAACTTCATTTACACAAAAGTGTTTGCACAAAGCCCGGCATTTATTTTACATGATAGGATGTGGCTATGAAAGGAAATGAGATGAAAGTACTAGCTGGGCTAAAAGATACGTTTGCAAGTCACCAACCTCACAACTCCAAACTGTACTGATTGTGAGATCTACAGTCTTTGGGAGAACTGTGCCAGTGTAGAAGCATAGCATTAGTAATGCTGCATTTTCTATTCAAGGTGCGTGTTCGTATGAATTTAACTTGAGCAATACTCTAAGCGCATCTCATATTCATTTCTTATTTTACAGAGTTTCCGCATTACACTGAAAGCGTTTTTCCACTTTGCTCAATCATCTCATGTACTTTGTTAGCTTAATTTATTGTATTTTGCACTTGGAAGATTTTTTACTGCAAGGAAAAAGAAAATTCCTTGGCACTTCCAAATATTTGGAATAAATAGTAAATATGATATGGCATGGCATGGCAGATAGTGCTTAATTCACCTGTTTGCTTTCCAATAAAAAATTGACATTGACTAATATCGGAAAAAATTAATATGTAGGTAGTATCCTTCTATATCTACACGTCTGGACTTCTATACATATACAGAATATTCACATGTTCATAATCAAGTATAATGTACAAGGTTGAAACCTTCTGCGTGAAACCGTGGAAGTAGAAGGTGTAGAATGATAGTGATCATGCATACAACAGCAATAGAGAACTCTGTAGCTTTACTGCTGTGCGAAACCATTAGTTAGTTGTCAATTTATTCTGGCCAAAGTTATCGCGGTTCTGTATTAGTCCGTTGGGAACAAAAAAAACTAAGAACAAAGTGTGGTGGTGGTAGGTAGGCTACGTGTGTGTTACTGACAGAATTTGTGACTGGCAGGTTGAACTAAAACCTAAACGAGTGAAAGAAGGTGAATAGTTCAGTAAGATTTTCTAAAGTATTGAGTGCTTTACGTGTGTTCTCTCGTGCAAGCAAAGAAAGTGAAGAGAGAACAGAGTTGTGGGAAAAGGCACAGTGGGAAATGTGAGTATAGAACTGTTTACATTATGTTTTAGTAGGAACATAATGTAATAACTTATAGTCATAACAAAAACATAATACACTATATACTTATATGCATATTCCAACTCGTATAGAAGTAGGCGTGCGGGCAAGTATAACCTTTTGCGTGAGATTTTCAGATTTCCATATTACTCGGAAGTTGATACATTTTCCGAGTACTGTACCCATTGACTGTGACCATTAGTCTGACATTGACGGGCAACATGAAAAGATTGCCACTTTTTTGCATTTTTATGTGTAGATTCGTGGCGATTGCGACGCGAATGGTAGTGTTCGCCTGACAAAGATTTCTAAAGGCAACTTTCATTTATTTGTAAAGGTAACCTGACAAGTAAGACTCAAATTAAATATTGTACGAATGTTATTGTTGTATTTCAATGTGAGACAACGCAAATCTGAAAGATGTTGAATGCTTTTCGACCTCTGAGTGAATGTTTCAGAGAAATCGGTTCAAAATTCATGCCACAAAAATGTGGTAATTTAGTTACCATTATCTTACAGCAGTTGGTTTGGTAGTACATACTTAATTGCATTGTAAGCACTTCGTCAATAATAAATAACTGTTAAAGTAGTTTATACGCCTGTTCCGGCCAAAAAATCGTATTGTATTTGTGCATACCTATTACCTACCTGGAAGCATGAGACACAATTGTTCATTTGTTTGTGGTGTACTAATTCAAGTTACTAAGCTGTTTATTGCAAAGACTTTTTTAATCCGTTTACCAATGGGCTATACCTGTGTAAACGTAAAGCAATCCATTAAAATTTTTGTAAGCACCTTGTATGTTGTATACTACATAATTTAATACATACTGACTAGTACTTTCTGTCAATAATATGAATATGAGACTTGATTTCGGCGCAGTTAGTGTTTCCCCTTTCCTATTGTGCAAAGTAAAAGCAATAAAGTGAGACTTGTAGTTTATAACTACATTCTAAGCTAAAGGAACAGAATTAGAGATATTTTACTGCAGGTTGTGAAATAATAAATGACCAAAGACCCTTTGGAAACTTGGGAAATTGAAGTGCAAGTAACTGGAATCGTATATTTGTCATAAATTGTGAACACAGATCACGAACGACTTGGCATACACATTGACCGCCACTTGTTTCCTGAATGCAATATACGGGTGTTTTGTAGCATTGTGTAATAATATTAATCTATTTTCGTTTAGCCTTAGCCCTCACACAGAAAAGAAAGAATATACGAGAGCGAGAATACGGATAGAGCTATACATGAAATTACATGAGCTACTGACTTCTCTGTATAGGCTGAAGTAGGCAATAGGCAACCTACACGGCACATTGTACAGTCACGCGGAAACAGCAGCAGCGTAGCATTTATGTAATAACAGTCCAATGTATAATTTAAGCGTGCAGGCAACCGGAGTGTCTCCCTACTTCTGCCCTGTCCGTGTGTAGTTTTAGTTAACCCGTTTAGCTCAAGTGAAAGTATCCTACCTATTCTGTTTTCTTTTTGAGGTTGACCATGGACGAAGGTACTCTGATCTGATCTAATACGTAGGGCAAACCCTAAGGTGGTTGTTTTTGTTTTGTTTCCAGTTGTGGCACTGCTAGTGTGTTGCACACTATATGAAACTTTCCCAATTAAAACTTTACCTGTGCATAGATTCTCATGAAAGTCAAGTTGGCTTGACACAAATAAATTTTAAGGCACGCAATGCTTATTTTTCATCCCACTACTCTCTCAACGAATTCAATCACAATCAGTAGGGTTGCCCACAGGAATCATATTATGAGTAACCAAGAAAAGTCTTCAAATCCCCGTCAACATCAAAGGGTGCGTCGGGTTTTCCAGTTGTTTCTATATACGTATGATATACTATGTAGGTAGCTAATCTTACTCTTGATAATTAAACAGATTGTTAGAACGGTAGAAACGTGAAACCAAAGCCATGTTTTGTTTCCCTTGTTGAATCGTCTTAAATTAGCAGCATACAATACACAGAAGTTCATTAACCTTTCGTAGATAATCAACCGATGCAAAACCGGGTGTAAATAATCATCGTGATTTCGTAATAGTATTTAAAACATGAGACTGAGTAAGAACGCACTGTTACAAATACAAAATATGAACCGATTGACCTCATCTTCGAACTTTACCTCACTCAGGACGTCGCAATAGTAGGTGTACCTATTTTGAATGAAATATTTTTATATTTCTTTAGTTACAGCGCCTAGTAGTGACGGACAGACGGATCCAACATTCGCATAAAACATCTCACGATGTTTAATAATGTCCAGTGTTTATGCCATTACTGTGTGTGCACTGGACACGCAATGAAGTACTCACGTAGTCGTCGTAGGTACTTTAATAGTAGAGTATAGTTGGCTCTGTTGGCTGTAGACTATTTGACATGTTATATTTACGTGAATTTATTAAAACGAGCTACTGTATACTCAGTTATGTAAATTAGTAGTCAAGTATCAGCTAACCGTCAGTAATAGTACAATATAACTACAACTGCATATTATGGATGATGAATTTAATGCTCGTGTGTACAACAAGTCAACAGAAACTGAACTAAACAAAACGTAGCTTAAAGTACAGCAGTAATAAAATTGGATGTTTCCTTTCCGTTTGCTGCACTGAAGCTTTGCACGGTGGTTGGCCATGTACCTATTATGATATTAGTCCTGTTTTTAATGTTCAAGTGTAGTTTACCAGTAGTGGTTGGATGGATTTATTTGTTGCATTGCATATTAGCATAATTTAAGTTTCCATCTGTGGTGCCGTAAATCACATTCACGTCATAAAGGTAAATAAACATGCGGGTGCTACGGTTTAAAACTGTAAGCACTTCTCGTTCTCACTTTAAGAAGAACTTGTAAAGTTTGAGACAAGAGACTTGTATACAAACCTTAGAGCTTTTATGGAACATGTATTTTCACTTTGAGTAAATCAATGTATGAAAATAATTGAAAATATTTTGATTAATGTTTGCGAATGTATGTAGGGTCTTATTGAAAAATTTACGAAACTTGTAAACTCGTTCAATAGCTGTGTATTTGCATTTTTCCTTAGAAAACCACTATGCAGTTGGTCATGTTCATGTAACACAATGAATTGTGTTCTCAAACTGTAGGATTGGGGTTCCTATGTTATACTGTTGTTTACGATCGTACGTTGTACCTTTTACTTCACTCAAATTCCAATGAATCCAATGTAGTCGTTATTGACGTATCGTATTAAATTATGTGCAGTTATTGAGAAAGCGAAGTTATAGGGCATATCAATGCAATAGTATTATTATGTCATACTAAACCTATACAACAGTCTCTTTATTCCTTCCTACCTCAAAAAGTGCCAATAACAGTCATGTGGGCGCCAACGATTACGTATATTTAATATCCCTGCCCTGGCTGCTTTCTTTTTTAAACTGTCTTGTCTGCACCTACTCCTGCAAAAATTACAGTCTAAATTACCATATTATTGTAATGCTGATTTATTTGCATTAGAAATACTGACAAGAGAGAAAAGCATGTAAGTGAAAAAGGAAGCGTCAAAATGGAAAAGTATTAAAACCACAATACTTACATAATATCTTACTTTATAAAAATGTATATAGTCATCGCAGATTTTCCTGTACTGAATTTTGTGACAAGTCTATATGTGAGGAAAGAAAATCAAATTCGCTACTGAGCTAATAACATTGAAGAGAAGGCATTTTTGGCATTTTATGAAGAAGTGTAGACCTAATTTGATGAAACAGACGTCTATTTCATACATGACTAATGCAGACGGATCGACGTTATCAAAGAATTGTGACAAGGCATAAATATAAAGCACACGGGCCTAATTTTCACTTCTTTCCTTATCTCTTCTTTTGTGTGTTCAGCACTTATTGCCGTGGTTAGGCATTTCGTGGTTCTCATTACTTCTCTCTCTCTCTGCTATAATATTTTCGTATATTGTATGCTTTTATGATAGGGACTTTTAGTTTCGCCTTGTCAGATTATTTTTCATACGTGCATGTCTATTCTGCTTATAAAAATGACTGCTCTTACATTAAAACCACGTATTTAGTATATACCTACTACTATAGACCGAACATATTCTGCCTATATGCAAATAACCTCGTATTGTGCCACATTAGATAATAATTTATTGTCTTGTTGGCTTAATGTATTTTGGAGCGCAAAAGTAGGTATGTGTATACATTGTAATATTGTATACAGTATAATAATAACCACAGCATTGTGTAGTGTACCATCATCATAAAGGAAGTAAAATATTTAAAATTGCTAACAATAAGTGCTATTTGTTTTCATTACCTATAATGAACGCTCGCATTTTTTATGCCGCTTTTAAATTTGTTCTTATCTATACGCCTGCCTACTGGTAGTACTAAGGAGGAACTGAAACATACCTATTAATTGTATTTGTATTACACTATTATTATTATATTACTCGCTTTTATGACTCAATGATACGTAACGCAAAATGAGTGCACAAAGAAAGGAGAGCATTGAACAACTGAATAACTCGATGCAACATGATTTATTTTATGGCTATTAATGAGAATAACAATTACTCTTTATTTAGCTACACATTAATAGCATACTTTAAATACTGGTCATGGCTGCATAAGAAAAAACATTTTCTTCTAGAATTGCTCGTTCATGAATCGTTCCTAAAACCACGTTACGTATTATAGGTACCTCTCTTAACCAATATAATACAACATAACTAGCAAACGATTCCATGTGAATTAGGCTATAAAATATACGCATAGATATAATACAGTAAACGTGCTTTTTAAGCTCGCTCAGCCTTCGTCACAGTTTTTTTGTCAAGTCTGTGGAATATATTCCGTGGAAAATATGGAAATGCCTATGTGTCTGATTAATTAATTTGTCATTATATATCACCTTGTAATTTTGAGGTTAATAAAGTCATATCATAATATATCTCTGTACTACTTATACTCTATATACTAGTTAACATCTCATTATTGATTCAATATGATTACTTGATTACTATATTATTTATGCCTCTGCAATCATAATTGTGTGAGTTGTAGCCAGAGAACTGCATGTGTGAACAAGAGTATCATGTCTACAAAATACATAATATATCATGTATGAACCACAAAAACTTTGCATATTATCTACCTTGATGGACTAGATACTCACATGAGGCATTACATAATCCTATACAAATGCGCTTCTGCTGTAGAGATATGATTTTTATACATAAGTAGGTAACTGCATTAAAACATCATGTATAGTAGCATTGACAGACACACGACATACATTCATGCTATGCAATAAATAGTGACTAATACTCAGGCAACACAATACCTCTGTAATATTTTCTTACCTACATACTATCTAAGTACAATAAAGGTAACATGTTTTCGGCTGTGTATAAAGTTTTACTTATATAAACTGAAACAGAGTTGATAATAATATGGCAAAATGCACACAAAACACACGTAGAGGGTAGGAGAGACGGACTGCATGGGACTCCGTGACTTACTTGCGTGCAGTTACTCACAAATTCAGTACTGGGTGGTTTGGTTTGCCTAGTGTTGAGTTGAAGTTGTACTAACGTAATTTCATGTTGCCTAATACTCATGAAAGCAATGTACTGGCATTGTACACAACACAAGTTACGTAGATTTGTACCATGAGAGAGAGAGAGAGAGAGAGGAAAAGGTCTGCGTGGACTACTAGTGCAGTGTATGTGTGTAATGTAGTGGTGGTGGTGGTGGCAGCGGAATAGTGCAGTGGTGGTGCCTGCAATTCGTGTGTAGTGTGTTCCGTTGAATCCAGACGGTAGATTCTTCTAGTGTTCAGTCAGTGTTCAGAAGCAGAGCGAAGAGAACTTGTTTGTGTGTGTGGATAAAGAGTAAAGAGGGAGGAGGATAAGCAAGTTTCGTACACACACAACACAAACACTGCATAATAATAATAGTATGTACTTTACCTTCAAGTGACTCACTTGGTATTGTAAAGATAGGGATTCTGTACATTTGCATATGTAATAGAACATAATAGAGGAAGGATTTAACGCGTGTGTTGTGCTGTGTGTCATATATATATCCATCGAGGAGAGGTATCTTTATTTATGCATAGAACTGCTACATACCATACACTGAATGTGTACTAGTCTTGTGTGTGGCTCAGGACACTCAGGAGTAATAAGTAACGAGTACGAAGAAGTCTATCTGTAACAAAGTTAAGTGTTGCAATAATTTTATTCATTGTTTATTGTGAAGTACTTTGCTATGAATTATCACTGGTGAGTTATCAACTGTGTGCGAACAAGAGGAAAAGGGAGGCATTACCAGCATTTCGTGCACGGTGAAGATAGAGGGATAGACAGTAGACATTTATTTACTTCTATATTATTATTACAACACTTACAGTTTCATTAATTCTCACAAAGGAAGCCGTGGTCAACAGTTGTAATGATCGTTTCATATCGTTGTTAGCAAAAGTGGCCATCAAACCAAGTGAATGAATTGTCGTTACTTGTAGTTTCAACTATTCGATTAGTGTAATGATCTGCACACTTACGTATGTAATGTAACAAGTTTTTCTGCAGTGTGTAGCTACATACCTATTGATATAATACATAAAGCTTCATTGTCATAGTCAGGGACGATTGTCGTTTAAATTTTAACAGTGTATACAGTTCGCAATCTCTTCGTGAAGTGTATGATATTTGATAACGATATTACTATTTAAAAGTGATTCGTGGTTTTATAAATAGCAGTTACATCCATTCTACAGTGGTTTATGTGTAGGTATATGTGTTCGTGGATCATACTCACATAATAAAATCATAGCTTTTCCAAAAAGTTTAGAAAATATTGAATTGTCTTATAGTTCAAGTGCCTTGATTTACTAATTGTATCTCAAACAAGGAAAAAGTGTGTGTACGTAATAGCTACTGTGTCATGCAATTTGCGGCTACATGAACGTAAGTAATGTACAACTCTATATTCCTTAGCTTAACTTTTATTATTCTGTAAGTATAAACGAATTGTGTGCAGCGCTTTAAATTAATTGCAGAAAATGTATAAATAACTCTGAGAGTGCTTGTAAATAGTATGGCATGTTTTAGAATTACCTGTGTATTCCTCTGACATTGTTAATCATTTTTTATCTGTCTATTGTGTTGCTTATTTCACCCTCTATTACCATTACAATATATGTATTTATGCAAGCTGTACATTATTATGTATTCAGTATGGGATTGTTTACAAAAACAGTCATCTATGTATGTACTACTAGCTGATGACATAAGATAATGAATTAGCAGGTTCAGTTTCATTTTACAGACAAAAAATATAATATTTTAGCTAGTAGAGGTATGTTCACAGTGAACACAACATAGTATATACACATAAAGTTATCCAACACATAGTATTATTATGAATATAATTTAGTATATTTTTAAAATGAAGGTTATTCATAAGCGATTTCGCATCGCATTGCCTCATTCCCTTGAAAATAAATACTACATACAGAATTCTCAAGTTCCTGTATCGTGTAAGGCATCTCTGCATATGTACGCAGTAAATGCAATATCCAATGTTAGCTCACTGTATAACTTTTGGAAAGAGTTGTAATGGATTTTTGCATGGTATACCTATAGGTAGTATTGTTGATAGTTGACACATCTTATATAACGAACGTGTATTATTCCATGTAATTTGTCTTGTAAGGTGTATGAAGTCATTTTGTAGGAACAAATTCTTTGTGTCATAATATCGCTGATATAACAGAGAGAGAGAGAGGGATAGAAAATCGTGTTGCTGAGTATAATTTAGTTATCCTAAGTTCTCCAGTATTCTTTTATTCGTGAATCGAATTCTGAAGGTGTTATTACAATATCCATTTTTTGTAGCGTGTGGTAGGTACACATTTTCGACTTGCAGACTGCTTCTACACTCTACAGCAATTCTCAGAGGTGGTCTAGTCCAATTATCTTGTCACGTTGCATTCGGATTCATTCATTGTGTGCTGTCATGTGACGTAACAATTTACAACATTCCAGCGAATTAAACCCCGAAAGAATTATAACTTAGACTAATAAAATATTTGGTTCACAATTTTAGTAGGTTTTTCAACGTCGTACCCGGAAGTAGTTGAATGGGAAGTAATGGCTTATTAATGGTAACTGATAAAAAATACATTCCCTACAAAATGCACAATGTGACCCTTGAGGTAGGTACAGACAGAATTGAGGTAGGTAATTAAACGTACAAGTAGAACAGACGTTACATAAATAACTTTGTGATTTTAAGTATCTAGGCATAAGTTATGAGAAATGTTTCTTTATTGTTTTAAAGTCTTTGTGTCTGCTGCGCTAAGCGTGAAATTTATGTTTTTAGAACTCTTGACTTTGCATTTTCACCATTCATTCTTCGATGTAAATTTTATAGACGTTTTTGTAGACTCAAACAAATAAACTTGAGGCTTGTGACTTTACTGCGTCAACCGATGTAATGTGTGAACTCACGATCAGTTTGGTTTACTGTCGGCTCCGTAGTAGTTTACTTTCTGAGTAACATTGGGTTTATGATGATGCAAGATTTTGATAGTCAAAATTTGCCAGCTTTGCAATACGTTTAACGGGCAAGTGACTTGAGTTTTACAACAGAAACAGAACTAGCTAAGCAAAAGGCAGTAATATAAAAAGTAAACCCGTCGCAACATGGGGAATCATTTTTCATCTCTTAGTGCATGTCTATGCTCTCGTCTCATCTTTGGTGTTAGTTTTGGTGTAAGTGCCAAAATGAACAGATTTGTTAACTTTTGGCTCACTGTGCGGAAGGGAGGATTAGTGAAAGAATGATATGAGCACACAAATAGTGAAGATATTACATGATATGATGCAGTTTCAGGTTAAGTTGTGGCACGAAATTGGAGTTATACTCTCTATACGTTTATTTCCCATGGCCATGATAGTGTCGTAATCAGAAAATGAGAAAAGAATCTGCTGTAAATCCACAAAATACAAACAAACAAAAGACATTTGTAGCTGACTGATTGCGTGACAATGTGTTTGTTTTGTTTAACAGTCTGGAAGAGCATTTGTAATTGATTGCAGTTTTCTAGGAAGAGATAAATAATTCTAAAGGTTCTGTCACCAGTAGTGCACAATTGTGTTGATGTTTAAACAAAGGTTTATTGACACCAATAGCATGAGAATCTAAGAATGATGATAGACACTTTTGTATTCATTGGTGCATTAGTACTTCATTCTTCTTTATCATTCTACTTTATCATTCTCTACACTTTTTATAATATAGGCTTGGGCTATAATGGTATAGCTAACTGTTTAGATTGAAGGGTAGTGGCCTATAAATATATACCTTTTTTGCTTATAGTAATAGCAGTGTAAAACGTAAATATTTTCATTATGGATTTATCTCTTTTCTTTATAACATCAAGAGTTGACTTATGCTGTTGGCTTAGTGTATAATCCGAAAGACAAAGGCACATTGATATTTGCAGTTGAAGTAGCTGACTTCAACATACTTTGGTATGTCAATGTCTAAAAGTAGAGCTTCGTCATTGTTAACTGTATAACATGAGTTTTGCATTTACAATAACATGTCTTGCTTAATATACCAATTATTTATATATTAATAGATTGGTGAAATTGTTGATTTCATTGTATTGCCTATTGCTTTGTTCGGGTATTGTTGATACGATAATGAATTTCGTACATGTACAAACGTAAATGTTTATCCCTGTCCGTGATATATTTATGTTACTTTGCTTTGCTTTCGGCTTTGCTATCTACATCACCAGTATTATAAGTTTATGATTGTGTAATATTCATCCGTGTTCAATAACATTTTGGGACCTATGTAGAATTTCTACGCAACCTTCGGCAGTACTCCAAACGAAAGCACCAGAGAGAAATATCGATAATAAACCCAAGAATAGCAAGCCAAGCCAAATTCTATACTGCACAACTTCCGTTTTATCAAATAAAGCATTCACAATCACTCTGACAAGTTGGATTTCCAAATAAAGTTGCTAAAGGAAGACTAACAAGAGCAAACAACTCCTACTACATAACACTACATTAGAGACTTGTACGCATTTAAACACAGAAAACACTATGGGTTGTTTTACAAGTAAAGACAAGCTTGCCAAAGAAGATTTGGACTTTTTGAAATCACACACACGCTACGATGAGGCAACAATAAAGGAGTGGTACAAAGGATTTAAGGTACGTACAACTGTAATTTATTATTTCTTTTGTACTTAATATTAGTTACAAAAAGAATAGAGTTATATTCACAAACTACTGACGATATAGTCTTAAGTAAAAGTCTTGGCAAACAGAAAGCATAGAGAATAAGACAGGAGAGAAAATACTCCGCCTACCGAATGACTGCGAATAAGGGTTATTATTATTAGTATGTTATTATTGTATATCTTATGCCTGTATATTTGGATTATTATGTTAAGTGTTCCATCGTACGTATGCAAAATCGCGTGTAAAGCAAACTAGCTGCACTGTGCGATTAAGGTAGTGGATACAATCCTAAGGGGTTTTATCAGAAGTAGGTAGTAAGATACCTTTTGTTCCTTTGGTTTTCGTATAATATGTAAATGTTTCCTATTCATAAATCAATCTAAAAGTAGAAACGGTAGATTTCTGCCAAATTTTCGTTGAAGGTGAAAGTTTTTCTCGGTTTGACTGTTGGGCATGTCAAGAACCATAATTCATAACTCGTGGACTTCGTGAAGGTAAACATATAATTCCTTTTAAGTTACGGCTATGCGTACTTTAATGTTTGTTCGCTTTGATATCCACAAAGGATTGTCATACTTTACTGTAATGAGCATAAGAACAGTTCCATTGGCCATAAGGCTTCAACTATTGCGTTCAACCTATTTGTCATTGACATGTTACTATGTCCGTACTGTTTCGGTATATGACGGAAATAGCTTTTGAGAAACTATAATTGTTTAGTACTGTACACGTAATTATGGATTGCACGATGCACTCTTATACTACGTGCCTGTATATAATTCTCAAAGTTATTGTTCTGTACTAGAATGAAAATGCAAGAAATACAGCTATGAATTATTTCCTTGTCCCTCACCTCATAATTACTAAATATGTTCAACTATATCATTATGGAAAAAATCAATTTAATGCTCCGTACTGTGCTCATTTTACTTGTCAATGACATATTCTCAGTATTTTGCAATTAGGTTATTAGCAGATATATTATATGCCAGCGATCGAGTGCATTAGCACCTGGGATATTTAACGCGGAGTAGTTCAGATAGAATGGCACAATTATAAGTATTAAGATTAATGAAAACATTTTTGTTGCCAGTGTGCTGTTAAATATTAATATACGATGCATTAGGATCAAAACACGTTGAAAGGCAAAAAAAATCATTTTTGTTTTCACATTCAATGCATTAAACTTCCACCATCATCCACGTGTGTTGGGATTCAGTTTATGAGTAATGTTACGTTACGGTAAACAAAGAGAGAACGTAGAAATCGATAGGTGACTTTACTCACATGACTGTTCTGGTGCTGGTGCCACTTTAGAATGAGGTGTCTATGTATTCTTGCAGCATTACGTATAGCAATTTCGTTTGTAAGTAAAAGCGTACGTGTACCTTACTTCTACGTATCTACGAGAGAGGCACAACTTTAGAGTCAATCCTAGTGGCAGCTCTGACGTATAACTACCGAATGCTTTCAAGTTTCCAAGTAATAAATGGAGAAAGCATCGCATATGAAAGCTAAGTGAAAATGAAATAGGAAAGTTCTGTTTGCCTTGTTCTTTCCTTCAGTGACAAACTGGAAGATTTGATACGGCATTCAAAATAGAAAGGATATATACATACAGTAGTCTAGAGAAGTCCGGATTACTATGTATAAAAGATAGATTGATATATTTGTATTTAGAATTTCACAAACTGAACTATATTAGGCAAAGAATTCAGTTCTGCCGCTTTACAATGCAATACACAATGGAATTTCGCTTTGAATTGATGTGCTGTAGTGAAGCAAGTCTAAAGAGAGTTTCCCTTTGTGGAGCTGGGAGCTCACAATCAATTTCGGTAACTCCACTAACCTTGCATTCCTTAATTCACTAGACCTTTATCGGGTTTTAATAATACGCATTTGGTTTACGTACCTTCACTACAAGTGCATAGAAGTCTAGTTACATTTTACATAGTAGATGTGTACTGTCAATCAGCTTTATCCTCTTTAAATCAAATTGCCAAAACCTGACGAGTAATATTAATTAATAATTATTTAAGTGTTAGAGATTAAAGAAATATTACTACATAACAACCCAAACTGCACACCATTAAAGCGGTTACAGGCACAGTAGTGTTACAAGTACCGAATAAATTATATTGTGGGATATGGTAAATGAATGGTAAGTTTATATGAAACACAACTGTAGTAGAGAATTTTGAATGACAAAGTCAAATCAAGTAATTGGTTTCTAGACGGTTTAAATCGTCTTACATTCAGGCTGACATTGCATTGATACACCAAATGTCAAAGTTGAAATTACTAAACGCGCAATTTAATTAGTGCTATATTAAACTACAACTCGAGTCCTAAAAACATTCTATATGTATACTGTATAGTACCGTAAAGTTTAGCTTCGTAAAGTGTCTGGAAATATATAACACATATTTTTCATCCTCAAGACCGTAATGTGTTATCTGGAATAGTTGGTTATATATGTGTTATAGTACATGTACAGGCTAGCTCAGAAATTATCAATGTCTTTTCATAATAAGCATGACGAATTTTGAGCATCTCGCATCTGGGGGTTATATAATCACTCGCAGAAATAACCTACTGTTTATAAGTGTAACTTTTCTGAGTGTAATGAATGATAATAAGTTATTTACAATTACAGATAGTGTCCCTCATATGTTTTGTCATTATCGATCATAGTTAGCACAAGCTATTAGTAAGACTGTGTGCTTTACCAACTGATTGTCGAAAAGCACAGACGACAAATACAACAAATGTCCTATGGCTGTGGTGTGGCTGTGTGGAGTTCTTTTACCAATTTGTATAACAACGTAACGTCATACGTCATTAGCTTAAGTATAACATGTCTTTAACAGATTCTAGCTGTTGAACTTTTTTATGTAGATTCGATTGCACTTTTTCCGATAGATTTATATAGATATTATACAAAATGAAACTTCTGTGTATAAAACCTCCATTCACAGCGCTATAACGGCAGGTCTGCAACTTTAACCTTTATTATCTACTAGAGACGAAAGCAAATCTGTTTTTGTAATTTGATGATAACCATAAATTGCTCTACTTTACTTACAAAAGATTGGATGTTCCTCTTACTAACAAGTAATTTCAACTTTTCGTATTACAGGAATGAGTTTTTAATCACATCATTTCAATAAATTATATTGCATTGACTTCATGTATGTGTATGTGATTGATATGATAGGGTTTGGTTACCTCGTTTTGTCCTAATTTGTTTTCGAGATAGAGATCGCAGTAATGTTAAAGTACTTCTTCCTCGCTTACTAAGGTTACTTGCACATTACACAGTGGCAAAGATCGCGGAATTATTATTACTAATTACGTAAAGTGCTAACTGAGGACCTTAGAAAAATTGGAATGTTGGTGCAGAATCGCAGATGTAGTATTAAAGTTAACTTGATAAGCTTCTTCAGCCATTTAGAAATTACATACGACTGTTTTTGATGGAGTTAACCGAGTTTCTATTAGAAAAGAAAAAAATTCTTACAAAAAAGCGCGTCGCTCTTATAAAAAGCTACTAAGTACCTACGTGTCATAAGGAAGTGTTCTTAAGTATGTGTTCAGCTGTAGGAAATGTAATCTGAAAATGGGGGAATATTAGTGGCAATTTTTGGCATAATAAAAATAGTGATAGAGCAAATCAAATCATTCGCCATGGTTAATAATATACTTATATTGCCGTAGAATCGATTACGAACACAATCATTAAATCTTATAAGTGCACAACATAACGGCAAGCATATAATAAAAGAAAGACGGGGCGGAATGCCAGACACGGGCAGAGAATGGAGAAAAGGAGCATGCAAGTTTACGAAACTGGCAAGCTTAAAATATAAATTGTAAGAGGAAAGTCTAGACACGACGAAACTAAAGGTTAGAGTAGAGAATTTATGTTGCTTGTCCATAGTATTACATTCATTCTACTGTAGTATTTTGTTGCTATACCTGGCTATTACTTTCCTTCCTGGATCCTAGCATAATAATTTCAGTCAGGAGAAATAATCAGCAGGATACATGACATGACCTGAAGGCGAAGGTAGCAGAATCGCTAATAAATCCAGCTTTAAAATTGCCGAGCTGTTGTGGCACTTGAGAAGGAAAAATGGGAGAGCCGAGAGAAGTGCAAAAAGCAATTGGATATTTCGAGTGTCTACTTAAGCGGTATATTCCGTGCAGTATTGTAATTACATTTTGTAGAAACTGGTTCATTCGGTTAACTGTGTGTATAGTCTTAATGTGTAACAGTTGTGAAACGAATTAAAAGGTTTTAGAGAGAAAACTATTTTACTGTTGATTGTGTTCCACATTCCGCGCAGTTGAATGCGTATACCGAAGTGTAATGCATTTACACATACTTGTGCATATTACTTAAGATTGAACTATATGTTATATTATTATACTTTAACTTTGGCAGAACAGTACAAGGAAAAGACTTGCAAAGGAGAAAGGTGGCAAGAGTTATTTCTCTCATGCATAAAACTCATTCTTGAAAAGTAGAAGAGTGTAACATTCCATATTCATTTGCCATGTGAAAGGATGTAGGTTTAGCAGAACTAGTTGTATAAACAGTGCATAAGTGGCGTTTTCCCCGAATGAGTGAATATCAAACAAAACTTGTACATGAAAGCGTCTATTTGAAATCTGAACTGTTTTAGTACATTGCAAGATGGTAAATACAGTCGCATTAGTTTGGCTTTGAATGTTGTAGCTTTTGCTTTGATCCCTTAAGTGCTTAAATGGGAAAGGAGACATATATTACTTGTACACTATTTTTAGCTCTTACTTACCATGGGAGGTAAGTGCCGTGTTTAAAGTGTACAGGTACATGTTCTGCCTGACAGTTATTGCATGAACGATGTCATCATCAGCTTTTTAGTTTTCAGCGGCGTAATTTCTATTTCAACAAATTGGTTGCTGGGTATATCTGTAATTATAACCATGATATAATTTCGAATTGTGGATAATTGCTTGTGAAATTAGGTTTTCGGTGTATAATCATTGGCTTGTATTTCAAACAGGAAAGCAATTGGTGATAGGGCAATAATAGTGAGCTTTCCGGAAATTATTACTGACATACATATTGCAGCAATGTTGTTTCATGATTAGGATATATAGAAATAGGTTAGATATGACAAAATTGCTCTCCAGATAATTGTGTACATGCTTACAGGTTATAAGAAGTGACAGAAACTTTCATGTTGTAGGAATGGAATTTGCTATGTAATTATTTTTTAAATGAATTTAGGTAGCTAGTTTAGAACTTGGAGTTGACTTAAAGTTTAGCTTTGATTTAATACAACTGTTGCTGTTAATACACACTATAATGAAGTGATATATACCTAATGCTACTAAGCCGATTTATCAACTCGGATTCTTTAACGGTGTGACTTTACTAAATATCTGTGCGAACTCTGTGAAGTCGAAGTTTAATCGATATACAACTGTATAAAAACGAAAACACGATTCTTATCAGGAGTCGCAGTCCTTTATGCTTGTTGAAATGAATGTTGCTGTTGTTTACCCTTGTGACTTCGGTTAGTAGCAGTCGGGTACTGTCGCTGATGGTGTACCTACTGTCGATGTTTTAAAGAGACGACTTTGTATTTCCCTATAGCAATCTTTCTATTCCTGTTTTCGTATCAGGTATAAAGCCCTGTAGGCTCATACGTCGGAACTCTTAAATGTATCCGTGCATGGAATTGAAAATTTTGCATCTTATAACAACTGCTACTGCTATTCGGGTACGGCAAACTGTGCTTCGACTAGGGAGTTTCATATCTTTTGGTCCAGACCGAACCATGTACCTCACCTACCTGCCTATCAAGAGTACCAGCAGGATTGCGAGACCTTTACCTTATAATGTTCGCCTGTGTATACAAGGCCGTATGTAGGATTTCTTCTCGGAGCGGCACAAAACTCTTTTTGTTACTAAAACCGAAACCCCATTTTTTGAAAAAACATAAAAAATAAGTAGGTACATAGTGTACAGATAGGTTGAAATATTTCAGGAAGGGGCATGTGTCTTAGTGCCCTGTATCTAATACGACCTTGGATTGAACATTTGACGTAGTCACTTGCAGCAAAAAGTGAAATTGTAAAAGTTTGCTTGACGGTACTTGACTTTCTTATAGCATGTGTGGAATGCGCAAAGTAGAATTTATGCCGAGTGTGTGTCATTGATGTTGAGTACACACATACAGTAGTCTCAGTAGGCCGCTGCAATAGTTACGTTGCGTTGTGAAATAAATTGAGGGATGAAGTGAGCAATTCTATGTTGTGCATAAATGTGGATTTGAACGTGGAAGTAGTAGAGATTGAAGAGTAACACAAATCGGACTTGACGTGGCAAGTGACATGAGTAGTCTGTTGGAGTTCTTTGCTCAGATTTTGCATCTGGTTCTCCTCAACCTGACAAAAGGAGAAATTCGAAGGAACATAGAACATGAGGATATTTTGGCATGTCTCCTTGTGTTGTACTTATTTCATGTCCGTCTCTGTTAGAAAAGGTTATGTAAGATTGAATGGTTCGTACGTGCCTGAGTTGGTAAGCTCCTTTCGCCAGGAAATAGCATCTCACACCCAATTCGGTGAGATCTCCACCGGAGAAACTTTTGATTACATGTTCGTTTCTACATTTCAACTGCGGAAAGGAAGGGGAATTAAGAAAATGAAATAGGCTTATAGTGTGCACTATGACTTCGTATAAAAGTATACTGACTGAGTGGCTTGTTATATCATTCACCCTTTATAACCTAACAGACAAATACTTCCATCAGAAATGGATTTTCCTATTTCGCTTTCACATTCTTCCTTTTACATCTTCTCAGTCGTCTTCGTCTTTTCTTCAGCATCATGCAGAAGCAGAAGACCAGAAGACGTGTATTTCAAGCCCTGCTATATAGGCGAACCTCTTCGAAACCAGTTAAAGGTCTTTCCATTTCCCACCAAATGCCTCCAACGACAGCCCGTCCTTTGCCTCCAGTTATTTTACTTACCTAGTTACGTGTTTAACTCATTTTCCATCCTGGCCTTCCTCCGTATACTTCACGAGATGTAACAGTAACTTACACTGACAAAATTGTAGTTCTTTTCACTCTATAAATGGGTTATTACCCTCTTTGCGGCCATTTTGAAAAATTTTGCCAGGACTTGTTCCTATAGCCTCCAGAGAAAGTTGGTGAAAGCATTAGATATAAAATGTTATTTTCTGTCCCTTAGCACTCGTTCATGGCTGAATTCTTAACAGCCTTCCAGTACATAGTTTATCCATGCATAAGAAAATAGCTATGCAAATTTTTATTTTCAGCCTTCACGCTTACGAAGAATATGGAGATTACCCCATTGCATTGCGCCATGTTTACTTCGTCATACGTACCGTAATGTACGTTTCACATTTCTGTGTATACTGTATGTATGTTGTATAAACACAAATGACATGATTTCTATTCATTATCCTATGCACTAAAAATACAAGTAGAAGTATCATATAATCATTCATGCAAACTTGCTCTTGGAACAAGCAATGTCGAGTAATAGTAGCTTATATAAATTATTGTTAATAAAATTTAAACATTATGACATGGGAGTAAAAACACGGAACAAAATTACTCGTTAAATTCGTAACATACAATTACTGTTTACCCAGCTAGAACTAAAAGTGAAGTAGTCATAAAATTCATTCCTCTCGCTGCACGTGACAATTTTCTGTGTACTTTGCGTTTAACACTAAATGCTGTTAATTTTCTCGCACATTTCGTTAAGATTTTGGAACTAACATTTGCTGCATTTGTTTGTAAGTCCCTTTCTGTGTACGCGATTACGATTATTCAATCTATTTGTTTGCCACTACGTATTTAGTTATTAATTAGGTCGTCATAATGTTAAGCCACTATATTATAGGTACTGTATATATAGGTTACTGATGTATGTTAAAAGCGATACGTTAAAAAGTAAAATTGGTTGCTGCAATTTTAAAACAAGTTATTTCAATCAACATCAGTTAAATCGCGGTATTTGGACAAGTCACTTTTAGTTACGTTAGTAGCTTTCAAAATGTACCAAGTTGAACAGCTCAAAATTAGAATAAATTGAGTTGGTTATGGGCGAAGCAAACATGCCGACAGAAGGTGCGTTCATTCACCTATGATGGATCGATATTGCAGTAATTAATGAGTAATTCTGTCATTAACCATGTTTAACCCGCTTCTTTGATTGTGAAAGAGTCCACGTCTGCAGTCTACAATGTTTACTAATTTTGGCGGATATGTTCTTTTCGGTAAGGTATTTAATTCTGGTTAAAATGTGTACCTACTTCTTTTATCCCATGGGGTGTTTCTGAAAACGATTTTCCAAAAAGTAAGTAATGAGAAATACAAAATTCTATTCGTTTTCTATGATATTCTCTTTATACAGTATATGAAAATAACATTGGATATGTAACGTACTTATTTGTTACCAACTACGGCAGATAGGTAGTGAATTTTTCATTCCTAAATTCCCTATTGAAGTATTTAGACTTATTAAACAACGTCAGTTGTTTGTATAATTTCGGTCTGTCCGTGTGTCCGTCCGTCCGTCTGTCTGTCCGTCTGTCTGTCTGTCCGTAAGCACGATAAATAAAGAACGGTTTGAGTTATTGACTTCAAATTTTCTATAGGTA